>OZ005653.1:285162843-285352843 GCA_963930645.1 Salticus scenicus | reverse complement strand
AACGGAGATCGAAATTTTTACGAATCCAATATTTTTTTTTTCTCGTTTAATATTGATTTTTCAATATAAACGAGAAAAAAAAATCCTTATTTATTTATTTATTTATTATTATTATTATTATTATTTTCATTTGGTCAAAATATTTAAAAGGCGTAATAAATAAATCAATAAAAATAAAAATAGCACATTCCTTTCCTTAAAATATGAAATTGCGTTCATTAGCAGCGGTTACATATATTAATGTTTTAAAATTTCTTTTATACTATTTCTATTTGGTGCCAAAGGGAAAAAGAAAAAAAATGTTTTCATTTACTCTATTTTGTCCGAAAGAAATAGATCTCTCGTTCTAATAGCTTATTTCATGACAAAAATTCTGGGCTGGAAATTTACGTCTTTTTTCAAGATATTTTCAAAATCGGAATGGCAATTTTTATCATAAAATAAACCAAAAAATTACCGTTACTAAATAATGGCTGGAAAATGTCCTGAAAAAAAGGAGGGTATTTCAAATTCTACAGAAATTAAAAATTCTGGAAACAGTAAACGTAATGTAATTTTAAAAAGCAGATAAATATAATATAAAATCTAATTTCAATAGGTATATCTGTTATAGCAGATATCGATTTTGAAAATAAATAAATAAATACATAAAATAAAATAAATTCAATAAATAAAAAAGAGAGAAAAATCTTCCAGGATTCAAAAACCCCACTATCGGATCACAGTTAATTAACAGCAGCGCTACATGTCGGCCGATATACACATAAATTTAAACTACCGTAGTTGTCTGACCAAATTTTTCAAAGGTCGTTTGGATGGTGAGCAAACATCCAGGTTCAGATTATAAAACGGGCATAGAATGCAACTGGCGCCAAATTTCGGCTGATTGTCGAAATTTGCTACAGGCAGAATACTTTATCACTAGAGGTACCTAAAATTGACGCGATCATGTAAAAGTCGTTTTATTTGCTAAAATTACATTAATATTGTTTTTAAATATGTTTAATTATTTGCTGTTTTACCCAATATTACTAATTTTTCATTATCTGAATAATTATTTCGAAGCACTTAAACTCAAATAAGTGTATCGATAGTAGGGAAAGTGCGAAAAAAAACCATTAAATGAAGACTGCACGTAAAAATTACGTAACACTAGTGTTCTAGGGTTAAAAATTAATTTGTAATCATAAACATATTGAATTTGTTATAATTAATTACTTGATAAATAATTAATATTTTTTGTTGATTTTCATGAGTGCAAGTTTATACACGTTCATATAAAAAAGTGCATTTAGCACTTTCTTGGCCAGCATATAACTTGATAAATGTAATTGTATGAAAAACTGAAATGTATGAAAATTTAAAAGGACTATACTGAATGATTAATAAGAAACATTTTTTTTTTTAATTAATTGTAAATCGTTAAGACAAAAGTTATAGAATAGATTAGACATGCTAAAATATGCTTATAACTAATGCGTTTTAACGAAATATTAATTAATCAATACAAAATATTAATATAAAAATTAATAACTAACCTTTCTGATGAACGGACATTGCTCATTCCATGATCTTCTAGTCTTTCATTCATCGTTCATCTGCATCTCAGTTCAAAGACGCAGATGTTATGTTTCCACAAGCAGATGTTCCTGTCTAAAGTCCACAGGAAGTCGATTTTTACAGCATTTAGTGCTTGAATTTATTTCACAGCATAAATACTTGAAAATAAACCTCAGAAAGTGCAGGAAAAATTACAACATTTTTTTACAGTGTAACAATATTTAATAGTGATTATGAATTTAATTAGTCAATCTGTACGTCAATCAATCTGTCTTACTGCCCGTTTCTCTATCTGAAAGTCTGTCCGTTTCTAGCGTCCGTAAATATGTTCAAAATTTCTTTAAAATGATATGTGATTATTTAAATTTACTATTTCATGATCTCTATTTAATATTGTATAAATAGCCCAACTGGTTTTTGTACACTTAAAAGAATACTAATGCATTGCCCTTTTTGAGTAAAATTTTTAAAAATCTGATTTGAATTAATTTTTACTGCACAAATCATAATGAAATTAGCACATGTTGCTCATTTGAGAAACAGAAATATGTTCTATGGTGTATGGTATATTTAGCATTAATGTTTACAGGGCTACACTAAAGTATTCAGATACATTAAGGACTACAATTGGAAATTGTTTGAATTGCATTTTCGTTTGTATAAAGCGTTTCTAATACTTCCCAACAACGTTTAAGAGTGATTATGAATTCAATTAATATATCTCTATGTCTTTCCGTTATTCTGTATGTACTACGTTGTGTAATTACGTAGGGTACGTATATTGAAGTTTAAACATTGCAATGGGTACGCGTACGCTAAATAACTGTTAATAATGTATGTAAACCGCGTAATTTTCTGTCTTTGTTTTAAAATTATGTTAGACACTAGGGGGCTCTGTCCCCTACTCGCTCCGCTCACCAACACCCGAGGGAGGCTTCGTCTCCCCCCCCCCCCCCAACTTAATTTACTTATTAACACATGCAGAGCTCTGCCAGCCTATTCGATGCTTTCCTTTCACTGAATGGGAATATTAATAGTGCATAATACAAGACAAAGGCAGAACATTTTTGTAAAAAAACCCATATTCAATGTTAAATTGAAATATATAATATTTTTTAGCACATTATTTATTTTTATGAAAATTATGCTAAAAATCAATATATATAAATATATATTGAATAGAAAGAAATTCGTAATATCTAAACCATTTTGCATTACAGCTTTAGTATATGACCCTTTTTTTTTCTTTTTTACAACCATAGATCTAGACGGCGGTACCCCAGTCGGTAGAGCGCCGAGATCATAATTGTAAGATTGCTGGTTCAGTACTCAAGTTGGACAAAGACCGTCGTGTACACTAATGGTGGAAGGTGCAAGTAAAATCTGTCGTGGTCGCAATGTCCACCATGTTCCCATTAAAATTATACCATTGTGGATCACCGAAGCGGTGGAGCTGTAAAAAAATGTGGTTGCATGTCTGCCTAGGGGTGCAACATCCATAGGGGTGCGTCCCAGCCGTCACCAATTTCGATAGTGCAGTAATGGTGCGACGTAAACCAAACCTACCTACCTACCTACCTACCTGTCTACAACCATGGATCATATTTTTATTTTTCGTGTAAAATGACTTCATGACAGAAGAACAACGTCACTGGGAGAAACTTCTTTCAAGGTGAAAAATAGAGTTCCTTCATAAACATGTTATTGTTAATAACTTCTTTAATTAAAACGATAGAAATTTCTAAGCAGCTGAAATGTCTTCCTTGAAGTATTCGGAACACATTGGTACCTTTCATGATGCGAAGAACCCTGCCCTCCGCGAGAAGATACTGTCTCAGACAAATAAATTTGACGCCAGCGACAGTAACTTTTTTTTTTAATATATAGAGAATAAGTAAATTTAAAAAAAAATTCTTACTCAAATGGTCAAAATTTCAGTTATTGGATGAAATTATTCTGTCGTTCAGATGATTAATGTTAAAAGAAAGCATATAGAGTGCATTCCGTATTTTCTCATTTGTAATCAATTAAAAATTATTTAATTAAACATAATGCCAAATGAAAACAAAAATAAAAAGTTTTTATTTGGTCAAAAAAATATATATTTATATCTGAAACACGAAACTTTCTTAAAAAAAAAAAAAAAAAAAATCTGGAGTGACTCCACTCGATTTCCGGATATTAAGTAATTAACGATTTTTTAAGTAAATTAAAGTAAAAGAAATCTCAAATCAATCAGCTAAATCCAATAAGGCTACTGCATCCACGCTACTGCATCCACGCTACTGCACTACAAACAGTTTATGCCCATAGTTCATATTGATAAAAAAAAAAAAAAAAAAAAAAAAATGTTGTGTCCCTGTAAAAATCTATAAGTGCTAGATTTGCCGAAATATATACAGTTTCTGCGACGGTAACCAATAACATTCTTACCAACTTTCAGCTCATTTGAATAAGGCGATTAGACGCTATTATACTTATTTCAGCCCATAGAACTGTTCCTTCTATCCCTGTAAAATATTATAGGTGCTGAATTCACCAAAATTTATTCAGTTCGTGCTGCCATGACCTATAACATACATACCATCATTCATCTCATTCGAACAAAGCATATATACGCTATTACGTTCACTCAAACAGATAGATACATGCACACACACATATATATTACGAAAAATCGTGTAAAATCGTAGATATGCCTAAAGGAGATCATTTGTCATGGACAAAGTTGAAGTTATGCAACTAACCAGTTAAAAAAATATATCTGGAATATTCTACGACCGTTTGATTTTAAGGTATGTGCGGTAAAAAATTAATTTCACAAATCGGTATTACAATATTTTTCTTACACAGGTGTGTTCGGTAGGCAAGTTGGTAGATTGAGTTTAACGTCTCACTAGTGCGCCGTTATTGAGTAATTAGCGATGGTCTGGGACTCACCCCTGAGGATGGTTCTGTGACATGCCATCACAATTTTGATCCTCCACGGAGGGAATGTACGTGTGTTCGTAAAATAATAAGAAGAAAATAGATTTTTCAGTGCACAATGGAATATTTTAAGAGCAGAGTAAATATTATTTTATTATCTTTCTCTTCTTTTCTTTTCCTTTCTTTTTTAGTACTTTCCAATAAAGTTGAAAAGTATTAATGACTTCGGATTGTCTGTTTGTCTGTCTCTCCACGTTTTAACTCCTGTAAATATTCATGGAATTTGTTTATACTGATATATGTTATTCAAGTTCACTATCGGATGTGCTCTATTGAAAATGGAGTGAATACCTCTACTGGCTTGTGTACAGGGACATCTGAAAGTATTCTAAAGCATTATGTTCTATGAGAGGTATTTCTGCAAATCATATTTTAACACCTCTACTTTGCACAAATCTTAATGAAAATGAAATATATTATTCATATTCACTATCGGATGTTTTCTGCAGAATATGGGATAAATATCATCATTGTTTGTGTACAGAGACACCCAAAGGTATTCAAAAGCATTGCATTCTATGAGAGATATTTCTAATAAACCTAATGTTAATAATTTTACTTTGGAGAAAAATATGTTATTTGTACTCACAAAAGAATGTTTTCTATAGAATGTAGTATAATTAGAATTAGGTTTACATGGACATGCAAAAATATTCAGTTATATTGAAGGCTCTTATTGGAAATTCGCTGGAAATGCAATTTCGTTTACATTAAACGTTTTTAACACTTTCTAACAATTTTCAATTGTTAATATTATTTCGGTTTGTGTATCTTTTTGTTCAACTGTCCATCTGTCTGAAGATGACAGATTTAAATTTTTTACGATGATTTATCCATAAAACCATAAAACTGGCTTCTAAGTCGTTTGCTTAATACTGAAATTACATTTAAGTTTCTTTTTTTTTTCTTTACCTGAAGTAAAAGTTTTGTTTTACTTATGTTAAGGAGTACTACTTATATGCTGGATTCAAACCCTGGTTCAAGCATAGGTTTTTGTGGTGATTCGGAATCTAAATTAAACGGCAAGTCTTGTCCTAGTTACCTTAATACGTACAAAATAACCTTAGAACAATTCCCCAAATCAAACCCTCTTTTAAAATTTTCTTTATAAAAGCTATTATTTTAGAATGCACAAATTTACATTATATATTTATTTATTTATGTACCTGAAAGCATGTATTTTATGTTACGACAGTATTGGCGACCCAGTTCGAAAACGCAGCAACTCAGAATTTTTAGTTTAGAGAAAGTTTTACTTTAAAGTTAAAAGTTGTGTCAAAAATTCTAGTTTGTATCATTGCAGTTTGAAACTCATGTCTTATGTTTAAAATTAACTGTAGAATTTAGAAGAATATTAATTGTCATAAATATTCATTTGAAGTAGGAATTAGCGTTACATTAGCATCATATAATATAAAAGTATAAATGAACATAGAAATAATGTTAAGATGCCTAATGTAAATACAATTTCAGTTTGTCCCTGTATCGTATTGGTAAATTGCATCTAAGTCAGAAAACTATTTTCTTTCTTTTTCATTGTTTCTTCTTTTAAACAAGTCGACGACATAATGCCTTTTTCCTAAATTAAGTTCTCACTTTCTTAACGATCATATACTTCATCCACCCAATTCAAATTATTGAATTCTACGATAATTATCTTATCAGATAAAAAAAATATTGGCAAATTTTTTTGTGCTTAATAGATTTTTTTTCCTGAGCCTATCCACCTTCTGAAAGAAAAAAAAGATATCACCTGCTCCCAACATTAGCTTATTTGTATGTACGAAAACAAAAATCAATTGGTATCTATTACATCATGACAGAAACTTAGGGAAAAGAAGGGAAGTTTTGTTTGCAACCTCATCAATGTTACCTTACATATATATAAAAAAAAAAAATATCGATAGATCAAATCTATAATTGAATTGTGTCAAAGTACAAAGACGAATAGGGTAATATGACCGAAGATAGTATGTAATTTACTAGAAAGTTGTTATTACATCTTGCTTATTGTAATTGCGTATTTATAAAAAAATTAAAAACTGGAAAAACTTCAAACTTTTTTTTTTCTTTCATTATTGTGGATTTTTCTTTATTTCTTTCATTTATTTATTTATTGCTTCTATTATATTTGTTATGCATGTAAAAAATGGTGAAAATATAGATTAATTTGTTGATATCATTTATCATCATATTGTTTTTACATTTGAATTTTAATAATTGTACATTTATAAAGAAGTTAAAAATCTTCAAATGTTTTTCTTTCTGTTACTTTCATTATTGTGAACTTTTAATTTTTTGGTTTAATTGTATTTTTTATGCATGCAATAATTGACAAAAAATAGGTTCATTTGTTGGTATGATTTAACTATCATATTGTAATTACTTCCTCTCTCTCTCTCTCTCTCTCTTAGTAATTGACGAAAAATAGATTGATTTTTGATATTATTTGTCTATCGTATTGCTTTACATTTGGCTTTGTATAATTGCACATTTACAAAGAAATTAAAAAACTTCACATGTTTTTCTTTTACTATTATAAACTTTTAATTTTTTGTTTTATTATATTTTTTATGCATGCGGTAATTGATGAAAAATACATTTATTTGTTAATATCACTTATGTTCCGCTCTTTAAGGATAGTTTGGGATTAATTTTGGTACTTTCTAACAAATTAAATATATATATATATATACATATATATGACTTCAGTACGTCTAACTGTCCGCATTTTTAACTTCTATAAATAATTTCAGAATTCCATGAAACTGCTAAATATTAGTCAAGTTTATCCGATGTATCGTCGAGTACTTTTTATTAAAAGTCGTAGAGGAAGCACAACGGTTTTGTGCTTAAGTACTAACAAAAGCAAAAACAAAACATATAAGTTAAGTTCGAACATAATAATGTAATTTCAAACGTTAAATAGTAAGTCAACTGCATCAATCGTTGACATTTTAAGGAAATTTTTCAACTTTTTTTTTGTGTACTGTAAAAATAATACAATGTTCGATATCTCAGTAAACCCTTTTTGTAGATGCGTGTACAGAGAAAGTTTATACAAAAAAAATCTTTTCTCGAGGGCCAATATTTGTGATAAAATGACGAAAAGAAATAATAGACATTTTTCTGCTCCAATAATATACCTTTTGAATTTCCGCGAACAAAGAAAAATAAAATGCAACTGACTAAATAACATATATTTAATAATAATAATAATAATAATAAACATATTTTCTGTTGCATTAAAGCGACAATATAATAAAAAATACATAATTTTGTATTCTAAATTGAAAACAAATTGTCTCAAATTGTTTTAATGATTTTGGTGGTACATTTCTAATTGCAATGACTAGTAAAAATGCTTCATTTTAATCGAATACTATTAATTTATAAATAACATATCTGAATGACACCCATTGTTTAATATCCTTATAAATAAATAAAATAGAGTAGATAGTCTCAGTATAAATAATCGCATTGGTTTTCTCTGTTATAGAAAAAAAAAAAAAAAAAAAAAAAAAAAAGAAAAGTAAAAGGAAAGACAGAAAAAAGAATGTAAATTTCTTCAAAAAAAATTAAAAATTAAAAATAATAATAATAATAATAATAATTCCTGTGAATGTACCAATATATTCCATTCTGATTTTTAGGGAAATTAATTCTTGCTGTTCCGAATTCAGAATTCGGCTCTGTTTAAATTATTGTTTTTCACTTTGAAAATCAAATGAGACCCACTGGTGGACAGGATTGCAACTACTAGCGATCATGATATTTTGTGGTATCAACAACAGAGAATCATAAATTGGTGACCCTTAAAACTTCCATAAATTATCTTGCTGGTAGTGTAAAAATTGCTGAACCTATTACAATCAGACAGCCAAACTAAAAATTAATAATAATTATAATAATAACAATAATGGTGATCATGATCATGATGGATTTTGTTATGTGTATCATCAATTTAATATCAATTTAATCTAAAAGTAATTTTATTATAGTCAAATTACGGACAAATACTCACAATCTGCATATATTTTCATCTACAGGAAAATTCTGTCAATTTTAATTTAAAAAAAAAAAAAATGATAAGGAAAATTTTTGTTCAACAATAATTGTAAGAAGATAAAGAATAGATTTGTTAAGTATAGTGTAAATATATAAATATATATTTAAAAAAAAAAGAATCTTTATATATGTATGTATGTATATATATATACAATGCTAATAAAGCTCTACTGGATATTCTAAAGCAAATTTACAAATGTACTTGCAAAGTTGATAATTTACACTGTCTTAAAAATAGCTTTCAATTAATTCAATACATCAAATCGCTCGATTCAATAGCCAATATTATGACTTTTGACTTTCAGGATCTTTTCAATAATATTGAGTTATCAGATCTTAGTAATATCATTTACAGTCTTTTTCAAGAATATAAAGCTCAAATTAATCTTCCTTACAATTTTAAAGAAGAAAAATTTAAAACACTTCTTAACTTTGTTATCCATAATAATTATATCTTCCACAACAACGATATCTATTTGCAACAATTAGGCATTCCACAAGGAGGTTGTAGCTCCAGTATTTTGGCAAATCTCTATCTTTATTATTATGAAAAGCAAATTTGCAATGATGATGTTCGATTTTATCGTTACATCGATGATATTATTGTATTTTATCTCAACAAGAACTCAGAAAATGGTTTTTCCTTCAATTATCCACCTAATTTAAAGCTAACTCAAAATACTCTGACTAATCAATCTATTAACTTTTTAGATCTCAAAATAATCATCGATGGTAATAAACTTTACACAGATATCTATGACAAACGGCAAGATTTTTGTTTTAATGTAAACTTATTTACACATTTTAATTCATGTCTGCATCTTTCGGTATTTAGAAACATCATCATTAACCATTTATTTCGAATTAATAATTTATGCTCTGCAAAGTTTAAAAACAAGAATATTAATAAACTGATCACAGCCACTGCTAAAATGGGTTTTCCTAAAAACTTTGTATTTTCTATTTTATATCCTTAACCATGTCTCTGTCAGTACAAAAAAAAAAAAAAAAAAAAAAAAGCTGTGTACACTCTTGTGTATATCAACAAAAAAATTATAAAATAATAAAAGACAATAAAAAAGGTGGCGGTTGAGTGGGCAGATGTTTGATTACGGAGGTGGGGTGGTGTTGTAAGGCTGGATGGTTGGGTGGGTTTGTGAAATGAAATAAAAAAAAAAAAAAGTAGAAAAGTATTACTATGCATGCTTTCATTTTCCATTAAAATTTCAGTTTTTTCCTTATTGAGTTGTCAACTATATTTAATGTTCTAATTATACTGTTAAACACAATGTGAATAAACAGTTAATTTCATTGTGGCTTCATGGTTTCATTGTCGTTCATCTGCTTTGAAATTTGCATTTTTAAATCCATATGGTTCCTGTTTCTGGTTGTGGCAGGCTGGGGGAGTGTTGCCGGCATAAAACTAGTGTAACCCCACAGGCAAGTCACAAGTCTTGCCGCCTGCCTCCTTCTTCCTATCTTGTGTTTCTTGGGTTGTTTTTTCATTAATTTTGATAGGTTTATGGTTTTAAGTTAAGATTTGTTGTTTTACTTCATTGATTCGTTTGTTTTGCAGGCTGTTAATTGGTGAATCTGGTTTCTTTGCATTGGTGTATTTCGTCCACTGGTGATTTTTTATTTTTTTTTTTTTGGTCTTGTTGGTCATTGGTGTTTCAGTGATCTTGTATCTGTTGCTTGGCTTCTACTATGCTTAATAGATCATCTTTATTATATATATATATATATATATATATATATAAATACAATATTATCAGTGCAAAAATTTGAAATTTAAGGATGATTTAATTTCAGTATTAAAACAATTATTCAGATCATAAGCGAAGACTACCCAAATCAAACCAAAAAAGAAATAAAGTAAAATGGAAATGAATTATTGGAAATTGGAATGAGAAAAAAGCATTATTTGCATTTTAACGTTTTCAAGGGCCTGGTAGAATGCAAATATGCTAAAAAAATAGTTATTTTTCTGTGACAAGGAAAGCAAAAGCTAAGAATTTCTTTGTTCACAGTCCCGAAACACCCATAGTAAAACCAGAAAAAACGAAGATCAAAATAAATAATTCACAAAAATTGATAACCCAAAACCATTTAAAATCATAGATCAAAATAAACTCACCACTACAAATAATAATGCAAAATTACTTAAAAAATTATTATTGAAACGGATGCAACTCAAAGTTATAATAAACGAGACACATGTAAAAATTTAACAATCAGATATCAGTTAAAAGCACAGTTAGTCAAATCAAAATGGCAGGCAGTGAACATGGAGTAAAATAAAGGATACTTAGAGCTATTCAAGTAGATCCTAACTCAAAAAAGGATACAGATTATTATTCATAATTATTGTAACATGAATAGTGCTGCCATCTACAGTAATGTTATGAAAATAATGGAAAAATTAAATAAATAAAATAAAATAAAATGAATAAATAATAAAATGAATAATAAAATAAAAAGAAATAAAATACATATAATGTCTGTACAAAAAGGTCAGGAAGCATAGAACGAAGGAAAAGAAGACAATTTTTTTTTTTTTAGGAATCAGTTAATCAATGTAGATGATTGAATAGTGCTGCCATCTACGATTGTAATTAGCCACGAAGAATGAAAGATAATGCGAATACATACTTCAGAGGGAAAAAACGAAAACTATACAGATGAATACAGTCCACCACAACAGCCCACAAATCCAATTTGGTAACTAGTTAACTTAATTAATTTTTTTAAAAATAATTTGGACAAATTTATTTTTAAGGATACAAAACATACAGAAATATATATATAAAAAAAAAGGTCTATCTGACGATTGCAATCAAAAACTTTCTATTCGAACTAACAATATCAAAATGAACCAAAAAAAAAAAAAAAAAAAAAGCTGAATTTAGGAAACAGGTCACAAATAGTTATATAAATAATAAAATAAATGGCTCATATTGTAGAGGTTATTATATATATATATATGTGTGTGTGTGTGCGTGTGTATATATATATAGAGAGAGAGAGAGAGAGTGAGAAATACCACACATGTAGAAATGGAAGATTTTATTAAAAAATACAATACCTTATCTCCCCCCCCCTTTTTTTTTTGTAAATACTTATAATAAATGTATATATATATATATATATATATATAATATTATTATTATTATTTTTATTTTTTTAACGACCATAATTTTCCGATCAATTTTTCCGATAATTTTCCGTATGTGTGTATAAATATAAAAAAATAAATAAGATTTTCTAAATACTAAAATATATAAGTATATTAAAAACATTTTTAAAGTGAGGACAGTTTATTGAGAATCGATTTAAAATACTTTTTTAATTTTATTTTGCCGACTTTAAATTTATCTGTTAAAAAGATAATTTTATGCTCCTAAATAAACAGTTAAATGAAAAAAGGAAAAAGAAATATCTAATGGTTCATTTATTTGGATTACTTCCTTTTTTACATCTCTAAAGAAAAATTAAAACCAGTTAAGGGGAAAAAAAAATCATTCTCATATTTAAAATTACAACCGCTCCTGCAACCAAACATATAAAAAAGGATGTTTTTCTGTCAACTTATGAAACTATTCAAGGCAAATGGCTGTAGAAAAAATAATCATTTTCATGCTCTTTAAAAAATATTTTTGTAAAATTTAGAACACATATAACATAAATCAATTTAATTTAATTTTATTTGTTTTATCTTTTTGTATAAAAACGAAAATATATACTACTCAAATTTGCAAATTTCACTGCCTATAACATATGCATATTTCCTTCATATTGTAAGAGAAATCTTTTTAAATACATTTTTGCATTCGATTAAAACATTTCCCCATTGCTATTAAAATCTGGTCGAGCTCACTATGAAGCATCACATAATTTTCGTTGGAAATTCGTAAGTTAAGTATTGCGAGAGTTGGTTCAGATCCAGTTGATTTGAAAACTTAACTCAGATTTTTTGAAAGTACCCTGTGAAGTAATAGAGTTGGAGCTGGGAAAGGACATTTCGGGTTTTGCGAAATTTAATAGATAATTAGATTGAACTAAGTTTGTTGAAAAGTATGTAGCATAAGAGTACAAACTGGGTGGTTGGTTGGGTTTAACGTTGCGCTAGTGCTGCACAATGGGCAATTTCTGACGGTCTGGGACTCGCCTTTAAGGAGGGTCCGGAGACAGGCCATCATAATTTTAAACCCCCACGGAGGTGATGGCACCCAAGCTTCTGGCACCACTAAAGGTATAATTTGGTTGGAAACATGGAGGACGGATTTCACATGCAGCAGCCACCATTAGTGTAAACAACGGTCTTTGGCCGGCTCGAGCATTAAACCTGCAACCTTCGGATTACGACCGGGCTACCACGGCCCAAAAATGTAAATTGATTATCCAGCGTATAAAAGCCAGTTAAAAGGCGTACTCGAAATCATTTCGAGTTCAGTTTAACTCTAAAGTAATTCTTATGAGTTTGTTGCTACTGCTATATAGTACAGGCAGCAGCAAAATTATTGAAGCAATAGCAATAATTCCTACGTAAAAAATGGGTACCTAATACTGTTTTGTTAAGTAAATATTTATCAAGTCATGATCTTAGTCTTATGTTGTTTATAAAAGAGTAAGTTGGTGATAAAAATTAGCGATCAAACAAAAAATATATGTATGAAAAATTGTGGATGTGCGCTTCAGAAATTTTGGTGCCCACTGTACGTTGCATGCAGTTTATTAGTAATACTAGTGGATCTGCAGATCAGGAACCTCTACGTCCTATTTGCATCACACATTATTCAACAGATAATTTTTATTTATTCCTTATCATATAATATATATATATATATATATTGATTCGATTGACTTACTACATAAACAGAAACGTTTCTGAGGGGGCCCTCCTCAATCCTCCGTTGTATCTCTAATTCTATAACAATCTCTACATATATATGTGTGTATTCCTAATAATTGATAATCTTGTATTAATTCCCTGTAATTCATAAATGTTTGCACCAGATTTAATGCAAAATGATTACATAACATATCGAAATTATTTTGTGTAACCCTGTAAATTAATTGCCAATTCTATGCCCCCACTTTTCCACAGAAAAATGTGTTTTTAAAATTCTAATATTTAATTCGTTATATTTAATGGTGTGTAGCCTTGTTAAAATACACTTTTAAGAAATACCGACTATGGACCATAATAGTACGAAATTCTTTTATTTATCCAGGAAAATGAGTCACAGTAATTATACACACTAAAAAAGAATACACCTATTTAATTAATTATAACTCATTAATGTTTCAACATCATTTGACATCATTTGGATCATTACAGTACGTCATCGGAATTCATTTATGTTGTCCCGTAAATAAATTATTTAGTTTAGACATTTAATTTTTTTAGAGTAAACATAATATATTGTACCTCTTTATAATGTACGAGGTTTGTCCGGAAAATACGTATAACAGTTGAATAATAACTTTATTTTAGAATTATTCAGGTATTACAATATGGTCTCCTTCAAAGTACTCTCCCTGAGACAAGATACACTTCTGCCAACGCCGTTTCCACTGTTGATAACATTGCTGAAAGTCTTCAGTTGTGATGCTGTTCAATTGCCGTGTCGTTTCTACCTTGATGGCTTCCACATCTCCCAAGTGCCGCCCCCGAAGCACCATTTTGCATTTCGGGAACAAGAAGAAGTCACAAGGACTTAATCGGGTGAATAAGGGGGGTGGTTTGTCACGGTGATTGAGCTTCGGGCAAAAAACTCACGCACAACGAGCGACGTGTGTGCGGGCGCATTGTCGTGATGAAGGATCCTCCTGCCCCCTTGTGCCAAATCCGGTCGAACTCGGGCCACACGAGCTCTGAAACTTGATGTTGATGCGCTGTTCCTCAATCAGAGAGAGCTCCATGCCGACGCCAGGGGAAAAAGGGTAACTTTCATCAAGCAGCCGCACACTCCTACTTACACGCTGAGCGCTCTGACTCGAACTGAGCGTTGATGGGATTGGCTACAGCAGTAGTGCCACCTGGCGGTGACTGCAAACTGTAAAATAAAGTTATTATTCAACTTTTATACGTATTTTCCGGACAAACCTCGTACGTTAATTTCATTAGTTTCAATGCAGCATAAACGCACTAAAGTGCTTCTAAATAAAAAATTGTTCATAGGCTGTAATCTCACGAAATTCTTTTGTGTGTCTCTGTAAACGAACTGTAAACGTGGTATACACCAGTAAAAACTATTCAGCTTATTCTACGTCTTTCATGAATAATTGTTCGAAATTTGATATAATTTGGTTGATTACGTGACATTGTCAGAACACTTTTGTAAGGTCCTGTACATTAATTAGGAAGCCTAAGAGCACATATTTTCTGCAGGAAACATAAGTTTAAACATCTCAGTAATGCACGCTAATTTAATATTGTTCAATGCAAAGTAATGATGTGAAAATGCGTTTAAACGAAATTCATTCTATACGCCGCAATGATAAGAATTTTAGTGTGTCCCTGTGCACAATCCATAAGAAATATAGACATAAAAAAATATACAGCTATTTCTATACGGAGCCAGAACGTGTTTGCCAATTTGCAAGTCAATCGAAGGATTTTTGCCGTAATGATATAAAAAATCTTGGTGTGTCCCTGTACACAAACTATATATAGAATACACCTATACAGCTAATTTCATGGGGCTCATGAACATGTGTACCAAACTGAAAATCAATAGCGTGATTTTTGCAGCCGCTATTGCGGTACATACAAATTCTTTCCATAGGTCGTAATGATAAGAAAAACTTTGGTGTATCCCTGTGCACGAACTATTGACGGAATACGCACCCAAAACTACACAGCTCATTCTGTGGGGCTCACAAACATGTGTATCAAATTGCAAGTCAGAGGCGTTATTTTTGCGGCCGCTGTCCCACGACAAACAGACAAACAGACGGAACCCAAAATCTTTTTGAGTCTTAACAGGGAGACCTCCACTGACGCTTCGGCAATTAAACCATTTATTATCTGATATTTAAGTGCATATCGAAGTCAGTAACATTCACTATACACGCATAAAATAGTCCCATTGTCCATCCCCCTTTTCCCCCACACATTTAAATAAATCAAATAAACTTATTGGTTGATTTTACATTGGTCTCTGCACTTCTTTATTTTGACAGAAGAGACAGTTGAAGTTGTCGCCCAAGATCATATTTCACATCCCTATAACCGAGAAGGAGATTAATTCCGTTTAATTGTATCTCGGTGTAACCACATTTTGATTCTATCGAACAATTTTCTCCTAAAACAGGCCTGAGATCATTGTAACCGAGAATAAAATTGATTTTGTTTCATTGTATCTCATTGTAACCAGATTTTTGACTCTATCGTATGTAAGAACCAAGCAAAATATTTCTATTTTTCTTCTAAATCTAGTTCAAACTCATTGTAACCAAAAATAAATTAATTATAATTTTTAATAAATAATAATAATAATTATAATTTATAATTTCTTTCTCTTATTGTTTAATGGTGTTTTCCATTACCTGCGGCTTATTTCTGTCGAGCTATCTATATGATAGACCAGATGTTTCTGCCAGAAGGTTGTCTGAGTGAGTAATGCCGACCGGTTTGTCGGCCTGGATAGCTCAATTGGTAGAGCCTTGACCTTGTAAGTCAAAGATCCGGGGTTCGACTCCCGGTCCAGGCATTATTTTTACTCAGTCGGGAAAAATAAATTGTCATTAAATAAATTAATTATGTTTAGCTATATCTCGTTGTAACCAGATTTTGATTCTATCGAACAAGGATGGGGCGAAACGTTTCCTCTTCCCTTTTAAAGCAGGATAGAGACATTATAACCAAAAGTAAAATTCATTCTGTTTAACTGTATCTCATTATAACCAGATTTTTATTCTGTCGAATTCAAGAACGAGTCAAAAATAACGTTACTATTTGTAAATATTCCTAAAAAAATTACCATATCGTTTTCCTTTAATTTAATCATTATCTAACTCTAAAATTAAAGTTATACATTACAAAATTAAATATGCGACTTAAAAATAGAGCTTTGCGAAATCTAAAATAAAATGGTACTCATCACTTATATGAGAAATTTTCTTCATGACTAATGTCAAAATTTTTTAAGTCGGAGTACATCTTTTCATCAACGTATTGCTGAAAGTCTTTATGTAGCTATGTTTATGAGCCATGAGTTTTATATAGCAACATATGATGCATAATAACATGTTTTTGTGCATTATTTAATATTTATTTTAAATCAACATTTACAACATGAATTAATTGTAAAAGATATCAATACAATAGTTTGCTATTTAGAATTTATTGCTTGCTATTTACAATTTCACAATTTCATTTTACAATTTTACAGTTTCATTATTGTATTTAAAATTGTAAATAGCTTGCTATTTACAATTTCTCTTTCATTCTATTTATAATTTGGCGGGTGAAATATTTCCGTATCTAACTTCTTTCTTTATTTTCAATTTAGAAATTTCATCCATTAACAAAACATGATTTTCAAAGTTTTTCCATTCTTGCATCCTCGTATTTATCTAATCAACATTTTTAAGAGCTTTTATTTCAGGTGCAATGAAACATGATATTTATTAATGTAAATTTTGCAACAAACATAAATATTGTCTGCTTATTAAGGGTTCAAAATATTCGATTCTTTCTATTAGAAATCTCGTCTTTTACAGTTCTATAAGGTCGTCCTCAACGTCCTCTGTTCATTCAGGGTCATTGAATGTCTGAAGTGACAAACATCGCTCCAAACTAAATTTTGTTTCATTTCTCAAAATTTCTTAAATTAGAATACATATAGAATAAAAAATTTCATTTTTTTTTTTTTTTTTTTTTTCTGCAACTCACTCACATATATTGGTAGAAAAAGTATTTATTCAAGTTCAGTTTTTACTTTCTTCTATATTTAATAGAAGAAAGTATTGGATTCATAAAAATTTTCGACCTTGGGTTTTTGATGGATTTACACGTTTTGAGAGCGGCAGAACACGATTTGACCATTTTTAGAAAATGTCTGTCTGTCTGTGAGTGTGTGTGTGACAAAATTTTGTGACAACTGTATCTCAGGAACAACTGCGCAGAATTTCATACAAATTGGTATGTAGACATAAATTATTGCCTTGACATAAATTATTGCCTATCAACTTTTGGTAAAAATCGTCTTACAGGTTGCGTTGCCATCCCGCTTTTTCTAAATTTTTAACACGATGATATAGGACAAAATTTTGTGTTAATGTGCATAAAGATAATAATTTGATAATAATTTTTTAGTAATCATTATGAAATTTACAAGAATTATTTATAATAGAGATAGTCAAATGGGAAAAAAATTTTGTATGTGTAAGAGCCTCGCCACCACCCTTGGGGGTGAAGTCCTCCCTCGAGGGGAGTAAATTTTCAAGATGGGTATCTTTCGAAAGGTCTCGTCAATACCTTTAAAACGAATGGTTGAACTATAAATCTGTGGTAATTTAAAACAAATTTATCGATTTTTTTTTAAACTTTTAACAAGAAAAAAAAAACCCTTTGAAAAAAAAAATCGTATTTATTTATTTATTTTATTTTATTTTTTTAATGAAATTTAACCAAACTTGGTATTTAGTTGGCCCCTGACATAAACTGGTGCTGATTAGATTTGGGGATCAATCGCTCTACAGGTGGCGCTAAGATCGCATTTTTTCTAAATTTTTAACATGGCAGTATAGGACAAAATTTCGTACAAATGTACATAATGAGAGTTATTCTTAACCTGTGAATGTAAAATTAATATTAATTATTGATAATAGAAGTAGTTAATTAGGAAAAAAAATTGTACATGTGGGGCATCGCTTTCCTCCCTAAGGGGGGGGGGGTTAAATTTTCAAGATGGGTATATTTCGACAGGTCTCGTCAATACCTTTAAAACGAATGGTTGAACTATAAATATTTGATAATTTAAAAAAAAAAGTTATCGATTTTTTTTTATTTATTTTTTATTTATTTTTTTTTTTTACTTAAAAAAAAAAAAAACTTGATTTTCTTATTTTATTTTTTTATTTTCTTTTCTTTTTTTTATATTGCTACTGAGTGAATTTGTATAGGAAAATATATAAGAAAGTCTTGTGGTGGCCACAGCATACTAACTAAAATTGAGTTTTTGCTACATTTACATGTTTTGAAGGATATTTTCTATGTTTTCCTATACAAATTAAAATAGTACAAACTATTATAATTATTATTTATTATTTACTATCATCACTTATTTAAACTATTATTTGTTAGTGTATTTTCCATTATGAATGCAGAATTTATTTTCCATAAAGTGTCTCAGAAAGAATAACGCTAAATATACATAGAAAATGATTTTTTTGCCGTATAAATGCAATGCTTCTCCCCCCCCCCCCTCTCCCTTTTTTTATTTGCGCAATAAAGATGAAAATAATCAATAACATTGTTTAACGTTACCCTAGATCTATGATTCAGCCATTTGTTTTAAAGATATTGACGAGTTATTTTGAAAAATGCTAATATTGAAAATGTATACGTCCTCCATTTCATTCCTGAGTGGGTAACGGATGATCCTGCACATATAAACATTTTTTTTCTAGATGACTATTACTATTATAAATAATTCGTTTTGATTTCAGAATGGTTGGTTAAAAATAATTACCATTCTACACATTTACACGAAATTTTATTCTATACTGCCATATTAAAAATTATGACAAAACGAGGCGATACCGCCACCTGTGTGGCGATTTTCATCAAAAGTTATTGAGGCTTACCTTAAAACAAAGCCGAAAAAAATGTGAATTTATAGTGAATTCCGTCCATTGGTTCGTAAGATACAGCGTCCACAATTTTTGGATATACACAAACGTACATTTTCTAAAAATAGTAATATCGTGTACAAAAAATCTCTAAACGTATAAATAAATCAAAAACCATAAGTCGACAATTTTTACGAATCCCATATTTTCTTTTCATGTACACAGATTAAAAATAAATAAATAAATAAAATAAAAAATAAATTTTAATGTACAGTCGGTAACAAAGTGTCCGAATACTAGCGAAAATTCCTATGTAAAAAAAGTACACTTCATAAGGTTTTGTTAAATAAACCCTTGTCGAATCCTGTTCTTAATCAGTGTAAGAACATGATTCGATAACGATTTATTTAACAAAACCGTATGAAGTGTACTTTTTTTACATAGGAATTTTCGCTAGTGTTCAGACACTGTTGTTACCGACTGTACTATTTCAAAAATTAATAACAATATATTCACAAAAACATGTAGGATATAAATTATCCTACGGGGTACTTTTCTGGATATCCAACACAGTCTTATATAAAGTAATATTCATTTATTATTAACAACACTCTTACCCTCGGCAATGACCGACTAGGTAATTTGAAAGCTGAATGCTAACATCAACTTACGTGACAGCTGCTGCTTTGATAGCAACCGTTTTATCGCTACACGTTCTCCTATATTTCATGTCATTCACTATTGATTTCAATGACATCTTGATTTCACTCTTAATCAAATATTTAACGTAAACTGTCTCTCTTCTTGAAAGTAATTGAATTCGGATGTAATAGATTTCAAATTCTAATGGGTTTTAAATTAGTAGTAATCAGATGGATAGGGAAAAGTGATAAATTGCTATTTATTTGTATTTTCTGTACTATGTTATAGAGCTAGGTAAAAATTATATTTTTCTTCGTCTCTTAAAATGAAAAGTAGTAAAAATTTACTGGTTAAAGTTAATTTTATTTTAAATGTTGTCGATAGTATGCGTCTGATGTTTTTTCCATGGAATATGTATATATATATATATATACAGTCGGTAACAAAAGTGTCCCGAACACTAGATAAAATTCCTATATAAAAAAAAAAATACGCTTAATACAGTTTTGCTAAATAAATCCTTGTCGAATCCTGTTCTTAGACTGACTAAGAACAGGATTCGACAAGGATTTATGTAACAAAACTGTATTAAGTGTACTTTTTTTATATAGGAATTTTTGCTAGTGTTCCGACACTTTTGTTACCGACTGTATATATATATATATATATATATATATATATACAGGGTGGTTATAATTAAACTTCTCCTATAAACAGCATCCTACAGCGCACGGGTGAACGGAATGCAACGAAATTTGGTATATAGACTATACACGAGATGTGCTCACGGAATTTCGAAAAAAAAAATTAGTTCCAAAATGTCCACTAGAGGGCGCTTTTCCGGAAAAACATCAAATTTAACACAATAAACGACCAAAACTGAATAGAGAAGCAATATTAACATTTACTGACTAGTTTTTGATCACCTTGTCATCCGTTTTGGTCGTTTATTGTGTTAAATTTAATGTTAGTCCGGAAAAGGCACCCTCTGGTCGACATTTTGGAACATTTTTTTTTTTTCTTTTTCGATATTTCGTGAGCGTATCTAGTGTTAGTCTATATACCAAATTTTATTTCAATCCGTTCACCCGTTTGCGCTGTAGGAAGCTGTTTATAGAGAAGTTTGATTATAACCACCTTGTATGTTTAAGAAAATAGGTTTCATAGACCTGAAGTAATTAATCATAGAAAAAAAAAAAATAATAAAAAAATCTGGTGTGTTCCTTTCACGACTTTCTCTTACCCTGCATTTCAATACTGTAAAGACAGATTGCAGTTTATTAATAAGGTACCAAGTACTGTATATCATTCTTCTATAAAAGATCGTAAATTGTTCAGACAACATTCACCCACAACACGCCTTGACACTTAATAATCTTGTTCATTATTTTCGAGTGGCAAGCTCATGTCAACTTCAAAACACCAAATTTACTTTCCTGCAATTATTTTTTTAGGTTATGTTGATAACAGACATATATATAGATCTGCAGCTAAAACTTTAACTTGCATATTCAAGGATCTCAAAACTCGATATTAATGAAAATGCGATGTCAAACGCGATTCAAAACGCGATATTACATGCGATACGCGATTCATCTGTCCAACAAAGGGCAGATGAATGGTTCTGCCTCATCCTCACAAGTTCTTTTATCGGCAGAAAGAGGGATCTCTCGTGGAGTGAGGCACATTCTGTTTCAACGGACCAACAGATATTGCTGATATTACTTTATTTAATGGTCGACATTGCTCAGGAGATTATTAAATTGCTCTCAAAAGCTATCTACTTATAATTGAAAAATATCTTATGGAGGAGACTGGAAATTCCAACAGGACGATCTGTGGATTATTATCTCCAACTCAACAAAAACTCAGATTATATAGAATCAAGGTAATGTTATAGACTTGCCCGCCATAATTCTAGATCAAAATCCAATTGAAAACCTTTGAGGAGTACTTGCACGAGAGGTGTATGCTCACGGTGTTGAGTTTCCGATTACTCAGAAATTAATCCAACAAGTGGAGCAGAGTTAATACTCATTACAGCCACATATTCCCATTCTCCAAGCTTTAGTTCTAAGTTTATCTAGTAGGATTTTCGATATAATTCAAGGGCAATGTAGCTTAATAGGACGATCCGGGGATTCGAAAGGTGTATGCTCATAGTGTTGTCAATAATTCAAGGGAAATGTAGCTTAATAAGACGATCCGTGGATTCGAGAGGTGTATGCTCATAGTGTTGTCATTACTTCAAGGAAAATGTAGCTTAATAGGACGATCCGCGGATTCGAGCTCATGGTGTTGTCATTACTTCAAGGGAAATGTAGCTTAATAGGACGGTCCGTGGATTTTAGAGGTGTATGCTCACGGTGTTGAGTTCCGACTACTCAGAAATTAAAGCAACAAGTGGAACAGAGTTAGTACTCATTACAGCCAAACATTCTCCAAGCTTTAGTTCTAAGTTTACCTGATAGGATTTTCGAGATAATTCAAGGGAAATGTAGCTTTGTTGTGATACACTTATATTCAAATTCCAAAAGCTTATTATTATTATTATTATTATTATTATTATTATTATTATTATTATTATTATTTTGTGATTGGTACTTCATTTTTGAACTGTTATTTTTAAAAAAAATCACCTGTCTCGACAATTTAAAACTCACTGTATAGCCTTTCCGTACATGGTAAAAATTGCAGCATATCAGCGTTATCTCTCAGTCGATATGCATCCATGATAAATCAGCATAATTTTCTATAATGATTCTCTCACATACCAAATTTTTGTATTAGATACACAATAGAAGATGGATGTAGTCTTCCTGAATTGACTGGATCTAATACCATAATATCTTTCAGAGACAAAAGTGCAATGCAATGGTATGGTTTCAAGTTAGTGAAACGCTCAGTATTTTAAAGAAAGGAGAACAAAACATATAACAGATTTTCTTTTTCCTTCATTTCCTCTCTCCATAGGATTTTTGAATTTTACTCATGCAAATATAGAAAACAAAAATGATTATTGCATTTTTTTTTTTTAATTTTTTTTTGAATGACTTATATTGAACACATATTTTGAATCAAAAGTACATTTTATATTGTATATTTTTCTGAGTTTGTATATTGTATATTTTTCTGAGAACTCACGAGTATTTTTAGTTGTGCAATATTTTTAGCAATTTCAATTCTGCTAAAATATTTGACTGACTTCATATTCAATTTCTATAAAATTATATTTAATAACTCCTTAAACAAATGTAGGAAAATATTTTAAATTTAAATTTGCCGTTTTCTAAAGCTTTTAAATATAGTTTCATTGAACTAATATAATCTTGATTAAATAATAATTCCTGTAGATAAAATTTCTTGATATATTAAATTTTTAAATGAACAATATGGCACAGATATTTATTTAAAATGCGAAAATAGAAAGTTATTAATCAATTAAGTTGCATTTCAATTCAGTTTTAGCTATAAATTGAAATAAAAGGTTAGTTCACACTTTTTGATATATCTGATAAATGGAAAATGTTCAAACAAGAAAGCCTCTCTTAATTGATCCGGAGAATGAAACACCCCTCCCCCCCCCCCTTCAGCCAGCCGATTAAATGAATCTCTTGTTCACTAACTGTGACAAAACCCAAACACCCCCTGGACCGTAACCGACGTAATCCACTTTTTTTTTTCCGGATGATGGTCAGCAGGAAAATACTGGAGGGAGGACGGATGGAAAGATGCCGTGACAAGATGACATCAGACTCTTGCTTCAGCCAATCGGAAGTCTAGAGTCGTGCAGTCCCCACCCTTGTATGTCTGTGGGAAAATCCAGAGATGGTCAACTGGTCATCAGGTGCAGTCAGAGAAGATTTGCTAAATTTTTTGTTTCTTGTATATCTAGGTGTATAAGAATAAATTTAATTCTGGAGGAAATATCCTAGGAGATCTGAGAAACGTTTCTTTTATGAGTGTTATTTCTATTTGTTCATTTATTTATTTTTAAATAGGCCAATAAATAAAAAAAAATAATAAAAGGTCCTTGTATGTAAGCATCATAAATTGCAAAAAACTCGCAACAGTTGTTTAGGGTTGAAATAATTGCACGACTTTTTGTCAGACAAATGAAGTAGGTATGGATGCAGCATACAAAGTGGCAATTTATTTGTCCCTTCTTTGTTTGCCTTGCAAAAGGACGTATATTATTTCAACTAGAAACAATTATTTCGATTATTTGCAATTTATAGGTGTTTACGATATACAGTCGGTAACAAAAGTCTCCGAACACTAGCAAAAATTCCTATGTAAAAAAAAATACACTTAATGCAGTTTTGTTAAATAAATCCTTGTCGAATTCTGTTTGTAGACTAACTAAGAACAGGATTCGACAGGGATTTATTTATCAAAACTGTATTAAATGTACTTTTTTTTACAGGAATTTTTGCTAGTGTTCGGAGACTTTTGTTAACGACTGTATATATATATATATATTAACACCAGTCCCTAGTGTATTTCTTTTTTTTTTTTATTGCTAAGCCAATAGGTAATTTTTAAAACGATCAAAATTCAATAAATCCCTCCAATCTCAATAATAATTTATTTTAAATATGCAGTCACTTTTGAATATCGCTAATTCAAATTTTTACTATCACAAAGCAATTTACAAATTCGCGAATAAATGAAGTGTTGAAGAAGTTACTGGAAGTAATAAAAAATATATGTTTTAGTTATTTTCTGTAATTAAGAATGTTTCTTTTTTGGAATAGCTCGAATAAAATCAGCGAACTAATGAAAAATCAAACAAGACACTGAAAAAAATCACACAAAATTTAATCATCAGTTATCGAGTAATTATAAAAATTAACTAAACTACACATTTCTTCGTTAGTTAATATTAAATTACTTTTTAAAAACTGAGATTATCCTTTCAGCTTGTGACATTTTTCTTAACGAGTACTAACACAAAAATTAAGGATAAGAACTATGAGTTTTGTCATTTGTAATGATCTGAGCTTTACATTTAGGAGTATTTAAAAGACATGCCATCACAAATTTGAGCCTCTGTGGCTTGAAGGGCTTTACCAATTTGTTAAGCCCCAGAGACATTACTTTTACGAAACGGCGGGGAAAGGGGGGGGGGGGGTCCTCATTTTTACCACAATTAATTTTATTTTTACCAGCTACCATTAATGAATGCGATGTTAACTCTATTAAGGAACCTGCAGTTTTTCGATTAGAAGATCAACGGTCTGTCGCGGCCCTGAGCTTCTGACAAAAAATTTCTTCTGACATCATTTCAGCATATTCATATGTAAAATGACCTCCTGAATTCGAATATGACGCCCATTTCGCTCTATCACCCACCCACCGTTTATTAGTAACGGCTCCTATTTTTATAATTTTTCGGTGATTTTATGGCTATAAATTTGATTTTTAGGAGGAGGGAGGATTACTTTAACCGTTAAGTATCTTCTGTGGGGCTACAGAGTTGGAAAATTGTAAAACATGGACATTACGACAAAGGAAAAACTTTGGGGGGGATTTGCCAGTGAAATTATGTATTACTTATCTAATTTTTTTTTTTTTTTTTTTTTTTTTTTTTAATATGTTATTAATGTTACCTTTTAAACTTTATTTATTTATTTCTTTTTATTTCTTCTGTTTTTCATTCTTCAAATCAAATTCATGGTCACAAAATTATCACACAGGGAAAAAAATTGAGGGAGAGGTGGTGTTTCTAGAAAAGGGTTGGTGACTGCGCAAAATGGGTGTCATACCAGGTGTCATTCAGGAGGTCATTTTAAATAAGAATCAACAAAAATGGTATCAGAACTCGAACTTTTTGACAGAGCAGTGGAATTAAAAAAATATTCAAATAAAAGAAAAATTTCCTAAAAGAAAAATCATGAAGTTTACATATATTATTAACATTTTCCAACTGTATGTACTAGTTTTGTCGTTTAAACTTCAATGTATTTTTCCTATGTGATCATACTATGGACATGAATATAATGGCATGAAATATACAAGAATATAAAGGCATGTAAATATACCAAATGAATTCATAATCATACTTAAACACTATTGGAAAGTGTCAAAAACGCTTAACACGAACGGAAATACAATTCCTTCCAATTTCCAAATGTAGCTCTTAATGTACCTGAATACTATAGTATAGTCCTGTAAATGTTAACGCTAAACGTACCATATTTTGTAGAAAACTCTTTTTTAGAACACGAATAATAAACGTTAATTTCATGATGATTTGGGCAGTACTAAGTTATTTAAATATGATTTATAATAAAACGCAATGGATTAGCATTCTTTTAGAAGTCCATGCTTACAAACCAGTTGTTCTACTTATACCATTTTAAATAAGAAATATGCCATGAAAAAATTTGTGTAACGCACATCATTTTGGAGTAATTCTGAAAACATTTACGGATGCTAAAGGTGTACAGGTGGACTGACAGACAGATAGTTAGACGAAGAAATAGGCATATAGCTAGACTAATTTAAATCCTAATTGCTCTTGAACATTGTTATAAAGTGTTAAAAATGCTTTATAAGAAGGGAAATGCAACTGCAATATCTTCCAATTGTAGCTCTTAAATTATGTTAATATTTTTGTACGCTCTGTAAATTAAATGCCTATCATAATATATTTTACAGAGTATTTTTTTTTTCTCAAATGAATAATAAATTTTTATTTCCTATATGATTTGGGCACAAAATAAAGGTATTAAATTGTGGTTTGTAGAAATACCTTCGGTAAAACACAAAGCCTTGGCATTATTTCAGGTATTCTTCTACACAAACCAGCAAAGGAATTTATCCTATTTTCCACAGTAAACATGATTACAGGCCTCGCAGCGTTCCTAAAATTTTACGCTCATTTTATTATATTGCAACCACGATTTTAGAGCAATACTTTTTAACATAATATTTCCGCCTCAAATTAGTCAAAAGTATTCGAGAAAAATTTCTTATTCATTGTACTGGTGTCAATAAAATAAAATAAAGGTAAAACTTTAGGAGCGCTGCGAGGCCTGTGATTACTATATTTAAGTTTCAAGGAATCCTAAAAATATTTACGGGCGTTAGAGCGCGGGCAGACAGACAAACCGATGTCATAAACAATTTTCAACTTTGTTGGAAAGTGTTAGGTTTTAAAAACATATATTGATTTAATTAATTGTTTTAAATGTTTTAAAAACTTGCGGCTAATAATTGTATTTCTCGGATAAATTTGTAATTTTTCAATCTGAATTTAGTCGAATATTAAAAATTTATGTTTAGGCTCAACTGGTACACTTTTAGCTAAGTTATTTTCTTGCATATGGATAAGATAATAATAACTTTAACAGTGACGTAAATATAAACTGTATGACTTCTTATCTCCTGTATTACAATAATCGAGTTACAATACTTACAATAATCGAGTTGAGTTTATTATCTGTAAAATAATAAAAATGTTATACGGGAATAATTTGTGTACTAACAACTAAATATTCTAATTTATTACTAAATATTGCTTTAAGAAGATAGGAGGTTATTTTTATTTTTTTTTTTTATTTTTTTTTTTAATAATTTTATTTATTATGATTACTAAATTCTAGTCTTTCTTGCCTATAAATACGAAATCAGTTGCCAGAATTTTAATACAAATGTGCTTTTTAAGAAATTATCATGCAAGCTGGAATGTTAAATACACAAAATGCAATATTTTATGTGTGTATACTATATAATACTAATTAAAATATGGAATAAATAAAAATTAATTAACTTATTTTAATAACTATGCACAAATGTGAAAAAAAAATAATGTGGTTAAATTTGTTATGATAGCATTTGGATAAATTTTTGTTCTCTATTTCATATTTAAAAACTGTTAAAATAATTCTATACAGTTTAATAAATATTAAAATTATTATTATTATTAATAAAGAGAATTTAAGTGGTAATTTGTGTATGTTTCATTATTTTAAACAAAAATTATGAGAATTAAACTACTTCCGTGTAATTTTCCGTACACACTGTGTAAGCAAAATTGTTGATATTCTAATAAAAAAACGAAACTCTAATTGGAGAAAAAAAAACTGCATTTTGACCAAGATGTAATAGTCTGTCCTATGACATTGATTATAATTATGAAGAATTATTTCAGAATTATTAAAATATATTTTATATAGGTAAAATTTTATTTAAAATTTTAAAGTTCCAAACTCTAAAAAAACTCAAAGACCTTGCAGTACAATAACCAATAATTTTTTATGCTATAAGATGTGACCTATTCAAATTTTTATGATTGCTATTCCTGGTTGAAGACTGGGTAAATTAGATTTTTGAACATACAGTGTGTTTCAGTATAACGTTTCCTAAATTGTATGAAGGGTAGGGTGCATCAAGATGGCCCCGAATCATATAGCAGTGCTGGGTCGGAAATGCTTTTAACGCAGTGGTATAGAGACAAATATTCAAATATTGTTTCCTATTCCTGGTTGAAGAGTGGGTAAATTAGATTTTTGAATATGCAGTGTGTTTCAGTACAATGCTTCCGAACGTGTATGAAGGTTAGGGTGCATCAAGATGACTCGGAATCATACAGCAGTACTGGGTCGAAAATGCTTTTTTAACACAGTGGTATACAGAGAAACCTCAGAATGTAAAAGACACCATGTAAGTTATTATTATTCGTTTTAATGATGAATGTACTTAAACAAAAGAAACATATGGGTCAAAGATGGCGTTCAAAATTTCATTCCCCGATTTTAATGCGGTGTATTCATTGATTATAAAAATTATGTAATTATTATTAAAACGAATAAGTACTCATACGGCGTCTTTTTATTTCTGATTTTTTTTGTGTATACCAACGCAACAATAAAGCATTTCCGACACCGCAATACTATATGATTCCGAATCATCTTTATGTACCCCACCCCTCCTACAAATTCTGAAACTTACAAGGAAACATTCAAAAGGTGTCGTCTTCAAAAAGTATTGAATATATATATATATATATATATATCATTCTACTCTTCATAAAACACCAGCAAGTGAAAAGATTATCGCTGAAATGTATTACAGCGACCACAAAAAATTATCAAAATTAAGCATTTTTGGCAATTTAGCGCTGTTATCGCTGGCGATTTAGCGCTGACGATAAATTCGCTAGCTCCGAGTTTGCCGTGTACGAACAGAACCGTGTTTGCTTCTCCGCCAAGTACTCAAAATCAATCGCCTAACAGTGTGAAATCGCCAAAAATGCTTAATTTTGATTTTATTATTTTTCTTTTTTCTTTTTTTTGTGGTCTCTGTAATTCATTTCAGCCGATATTTTTTTCACATTCTGGTGTTTTCTTAAGAGTAGAATCACATACATTTTTTTCAATATTTTTTTAAGACGACACCTTTTGAATGTCTCCTTATTAGTACTAAAATACTCTGTAAGAACATTTGCTTGGCAACAGATGAAACATGTAAATCGATGTTAATTAATGTCAAACAGGGAAATCGATATTAAATATTTAAAAAAAAATGACACTGAAAGAGAGAATTTAATTGAATCACCACTTTCATCTTCCCGTATAACTTCTTCTACCCCGGATATCTTCAGCATGTCTTAGATATGTCCCGGAGATCCTGAAGGCTGAAAATCATGTGAATAGATATTAACTATGTGAAAAATGATTCTGAAAGCGATAATTTAATTGAATCATCACTGTCATCTTTCAAATAGCACATATTATCCCTAGTATATTTTCTAAGTTCTAGGTCCTTCCTAGGATATCCTGGGGTAAAGGGGGCCATAGAGGTTACTTAATTCAAATTAATTTAATCCTCATGTTAATACAGCTCTATATAACTGAAAAAATATTCTGAGACAAACATCTACACCCCGCGACAAAAAGATAGGTACAAAGGGTTTTTTCTTTGATTTTTCATAAAATAACATTATCTAAATTGTGCTTATCATTTATTATTATCCTAAACTAACACTATTCCCGGACTAGTTTTTGTTTTAAGACTAATTTAGAAAATTTTTAAGACTAAAAGTTTTCTAATTTAAGACTACACACCGCGACAAAACAACAGGAACAAAGGTTTTTTTTTTTTTTTTTTTTTGAATATGATTATTTGAATATGAATATTTTGAATATAATTCAAATATTTAATATGTTTTTGATATGATAATATTTTATGATAATAAATGATCAGCACAATTTAGATAATGTTATTTTATAAAAAATTTAAAAAAACCCTTTGTTCCTCTCTTTTTGTGGCGGAGTGTAGTCTTAAATTAAAAAAAAAATTTAGTCTCAAAATTTTTCTAAATTAGTCTTAAAACAAAAATTAGTCCGGGAATAGTGTTATTTTATGATAATAATAAAGGATAAGCACAATTTAGATAATGTTATTTTATGAAAAATCAAAGAAAAAACCATTTGTACCTATCTTTTTGTCGCGGGGTGTATAGGCTAAATTGTGACTCTCCATGTCATCCTTATAAAATCTAGTTATCTTTGCTAGCAAAATTTAATAACCCTTGTAAGTGTTTTGCTATATTATCGTGATCAATCAGATTTAAAAATCTTTGAAAATAAATGTGAACACGAGAGTTGAGTTTTAATAACTAAAATTTTGGTTTATGACCAAATTCTAGGAAATCAAGCGTGAATTTCTCAAAATACAAAGGATTTATAATACTCATAGTATTGTATCATTATCTAGAAAAGTACAGACTAGAAATTTATTCGTCTATCTAGGTTATTTGTTTACTTTATAGGAATAACTGAGAAATTTATATTTTTAGTTTAGGAAATTTAAAAAATGACTACTTATTTGTTCTAGATAAAGGCGGTATATATTTTTTTCTCACTGTAGATAAGTAATAGGTTAAATGCGTGAAGTCATTCAAACATGGTTTGTTTAAAGCTGAATTTATACATGTTTTCTGAACAAGTATATAAATTATATGTTTATCATCATCAATTACAGAAATGGTACATACTTATACATATAAGGCTATAAAACTTATGTCTGTAGAAATAAGTTTACTAAAAAAATATTATTCAAAATATCATAAAGGCATTGTACTTTAACCTCTGATGTATTTAAAAAATCTGGTGGGAAACAACCATACGTCTTCCATTACCACTATTAGATGTATTACATGCTTTTTTTTTGGAGATAATGTGATCAGAAGATATATAATCGACCTAACGAAGTAGAAACCTAAAATTTTTCCGGTAAGAGAAACTTGATGCACTTGTAAAGATATATAAAACAGAGTTTACATAGCGAGTTAATGAATAAGAAAAAAAAAAAATTAGTAGAGTTATTTTTTGAAACACCAATTTTCGAAATCTAAAACTGACCTACCTAATCAGGATGACTGTTAATTTTCCTGTAATAACCACGTAATACATAGTATATCTAAAATGGATTTATGTAACAATTTTAAAGAAATCGTTAGAACTGTTTTTGAGATACCAACTTTTATCAAAATTTAGCATACTCAAGTATTGACCGGAAAACAATAATTACATACAAAAGGATATATAAAAAGGAGTTAATATGGCGAGTCTGAAAAAATTCAGAACGGAAGGAACACATTTGCGAGACCTGAAGAGCTATTTATACAGGATGCCTGTCAATTTTCCTGAACTAACCAACTATACCATTCGAAAGGACGTCAAATAGAGTGTTTATAGTATAGTAACTTTGAAGAAAATCGTTAGGGCCGTTTTCGAGATACGGACTTACGGTCTGACTTCCAGTTTCCGATGTCCTGTTTCTGGTTTTGTTCTTTTATTTATGTGCCACTTCCCAAAGGTTTCACGTGCAATGTTATACCATTCTAGATATTCCTACAGAGATGTCATAGAACATTATTTTATTTAGGACATAACTTGTATTTGCATTCGCCGTAAATTTCTATAACATTATATCACAAACTAAATTTAAGATCGCCAGATGTAATAAATATATTACAAACAATTTTCTCTCCATTTCAAATACGGATATCACTGGAGCAAAATCTCACTGGAAAATTCGCACATTTGGAATAAAGAGTTAATCACGAAAGTCACATGAAAATCGTAACGAATTGCGTAAATTTTATCGGAAGAGGCATGAAGAGGCTGAATCTTTTTATAAATAAATATCTTTTCATTTCTGGAGTCCCTAGAGTATATCATTTCCTCATCTGTTCCGAACAAAACCACTCTATTGCTAAACCCCTTTAATAAAGTCACGCTCCCGTAACTGCAACAAAAGATATGTACGGGATATAGCTTCCTGTTAACAACATCCGCGCTTCGAGTGGAGTTGAGGGGATTAATGTCACCCTCCCCCACTTGGATGTAATCCCGGCCAATTGTATCGGCCAACTTACTCACACACAACACAATCAGAGCAGATTGTAGCTTTCTCACCGAGGTTAGTATAGGTGAGCAACCAAAAAGGGAGGAGGGTAATTTTTTCTTTCTATATATTTTTTTTTATAGTTCAGATGAGCATGTAATGTCTACTGATGACCTTTTTCCGTTAGCACTGATATTGGTGTTCAGTTGATAGTATCCACTGATGTGGAAGACAATATTTTCTTTATTTTATATAAGGAATAACAGTTATGTGTCATCAATATTTTTTATATGTTTATATTTACACGCACCTGTAAGTATGGATTATCCATATATGACATTTTATTTTTATGACATTAATTAAGATACTTTAAAAATTTGTAAGAATACATTTGGAAAGTCAAATAAAATAAAAAAGGCAACTTTTCTAAGATTAGAAATTTGATTTGTTTTCTAAAATAAAAAGTATGAATTGCGGCATGGTGCCTTTTAAAAGATCATTGTAATATCAATGTGTATTTATATTACAAAGTGCAAGGAAAGTAGAAAATATGCTAGAAAAATGGTTGACGCAGAACATTTAGAAGGGATATTTAATTACTTCTCGAAAAGTTTTGTTGAATGTTGCAAAGGTCTATATTTTCGAGAACGACAAATTTAATAATCTTTTCTAATATGTTTTCACAATAAGTTAAGGGGAATTTCGCTATACGAAAATAATGGTTCTGGATAATATGAACCGTGAGTGTGATTAAGCCCAGAGCGCATTTACACCAGCAATTTTTAACAATAACCAATGATTAATTTTTAGCAGAAAGTTTGTGCTTAGAATTTGGTGGGGCTTAAAAATTTAATTTAAGCAGAACTAAAAAAGCACGACAATTTTCAAAAAACGATTATCGCTTTATTTTAACAATAAATTTCAATTTTAATCATGTTCTGGTAGCAACCCTGTTATATTTTATGGTGTTTTCTAGATAAAGAACTTAACCTTTTGCGTAGAAAAACAAGTGTAGTAAATCGTAAGTTTTTAACTATTTACGAGTTATATTCGTCAACCACAAAATATGAATTACGGATTACATGAACTACTTATAACGTCAACAAAATTTTAATTCTTCTTGAGATTCGTGTTAACGAGGTTTGACTGTATGAATATTTAGTTCATAAACAAATATATATTTTTAAACAAATAAAATAAATAGGGGGTACTAAGATGTATATTTATCAAAATTTAAAATTTGGACATTGTTATTGTATGTATTTTAGCTGATTTCATTTATTGAATTTTACTCATTTGCTTTATTGTCATCTAGATACCTTTAACGAAATAGAAAATGAAAAAGTGTTGAAAAAGAAAAAAAAAATATATATTATATTAGAAATAAAACGCTATGTGTTATTACCTTTATTAAAGTTAATAATAAATATCTCTATATAAAAAACATCATTAGCTGTATTAATGACAAAATGACTTAACTGATAATGGTCGAAAATGAATCTACAAACTTCACCTTTCCTAAGTATTACTTTATACACCCTTGAGTCACTTATTGCTCCCTCACGAATGAAAATTCGACCACAAATGTGGGAGGGTTAAAAGATCACGCAAAATCCGAATTGAAACCTCCCACTACCGTAAGTCTCAATGTACAGACGATGCCCCTTCATTATCGAATTTCTATATTGTGGTCAGTGGGTGATTGAGGGTAGAGTTTAGGTGTTTTTCAGAAGTTTGCGTGCTTGGATAAGAAATGGAAGGATTTAATGTGGTTTCTTCTTCAGGTATTGACTGACTGGTAAAGGTGATAATTCAGCAAAAAAGAGGGTTTTATAACTTTCAGCTGTTTTAATATATAAAAAACATCTGAGTATATGACTTTCAATACTTTACAATATTTACTAAAATCGGTTATTAGAAGAAAAGGAAAGTATATCAGTTGCTAACCAATGATGTTTTGTGTGTATATAAGGCACTTCAAAAGATATATCAGGAAAATTTCATTATATACAGTGCTGGCAAAAAAATAAATAAATAAATAAATAAACTTGAGCGGCAAAAAAACTTTACATGTCAAAGGTCGTTCCCGCCATAAAAATATGTCGATCCCCAGTGATGACACGTGGTGTTGTCGATCACAGACGACCTCTCCCTATTCTATCAACACTGTCATCACTGGGGTTCGACACATTTTTATGGCGAGAAAGGCAATTGAACATGTAAAGATTTTTCTTGCCTCTCAAGTGTAATTTTTTTTTTTTTTTTTTTTTTTTTTTTTTTTTGCCGGCACTGTATATATATATATATATATGACATATAAAAATGTTTTCAAACATTTCACAAGATGAAATGATAAATATCACATGCAGAAATAGAAAAAAAAAATTAAAAATATATATAATAAGAATACAAATGATAAACGCAGAGAATATCAATACTTCATCGAGAACTTGATTGAATATTGTATTCAAACTAGGTATATTTCTGTTACACTGTAGGCATGATGCTAAAAATTTACAGAGTGTAAAGCCCTATACACCTCTAAAGACTTTACAAAGAAAAACCAAAAGCAAATTTAACCCTTTATCTAACGGTACTTGAAAGTACCGTTAGTTTAGAAAGCGTATAAAATCGATTTTCTGGAACATATGTGAAAGGTGTTTATAAGAATAGTATGTATGTACCTCACTTTAACCTCACTACAAGGCAGTAGAGTTACCTCTACCCGTTTTAGTTACACGAAGGATTTTATAGAGAATTATTACTGGTTTTGCTTGATATTTTTCAAGACCTTCTCGTGTGTAATAATTAATTCCTGTGTAACCTCAAGATTCCTTTGTAACCTCCAATCACCTTTTCGACCTCTATGTACAAGTGGTACACTAAAGAACCACTTCAGAAAATCCTCAAAAGATACTATAATGCGATGACATGCATAATTTTTATTCCAGATATCTTTAAGAAATACTCTTAAGTAACTAAAGAAGAACGAAAAATCACGCGGTACGCATTGATTATTAACACTTTTCAGATGTTACGCAATTGTTATATCTAATTTTCAATGTTCTTTACCTACGTAATCCCACAACGGACAGACAGTAGTTCTGAAAGGCATATAGATAGACTAATTCAATTTATAATAACTTTTAAACAATGTTAGAAAGTGTTAAAAATGCTTAACACAGAAGAAAACGTAGCTTTTATATTCTCATTATAGACGTTAATGTATCTGAATATTTTAGTGTAGCGTCTGTAAATCTCAAGGTTAACAAAACCATATTCTATATAAAATATTAATTTAGCATATTAACAATCAATGCCATTTTTTTTATGATTTTTACAGTAGAAAGTTCTTTAAATGTAATTTATAAAAAGGTCTGTCTTAAAATGCAATGTATTGCCATTTTTTGGGGTGTATTGTACACAAACCAGTTGCATAGGACCTATAAATGCAATTTAAAATAGGGAACATTCAATAGTGAATTTGAATAACATATATACATTTTTTTTTTTTATTCCAAAAATATTTAAGGACGCTGGAGGCTGGGAGACAGGCAGATATATAGGTAGGTGAACAGTCGGACAGATGGATACACAAATTGAAATCATATTCCCACTTAAAAAATGTTAAAAAATGTTAAATCGCTAATGTAAACGAAAATACAATTCCTGCAAATTTCTAATAAAATCCCTTAATGTAACTGAATATTTCTGTGTGGCCCTGTAATTATAATAATAATCATACTACATTATGTAGAAAGCATTTTTGTGCATATGAATAATATATTTCAATTTCATTAAGATTTGCTCAAAGTTATTAAAATTTGGTTTATAGAAATACCTCTCATAGAACGAATGCTTTGGAATACTTTTGGGTGTCCCTGTGTATAAACCAGTGGTGCTATTTACTCCATTTTATATACCAAACATCCGATAGTGAATTTGAATAATATATTTCAAATTCATTGAAATTTGTCTAAATTAAAAGAATTAAATTATAGTTCATAAAAACACCTCTCGTAGAACATAATTCATTGGAATACTTTTGAGTGTCACTGTACACAAGCCAGTAGAGGTTTTCACTGCATTTTCAATAGAAAACATCCGATAGTGAACTTGAATATCATATGTCAGTTTCAAAAAATAAGATCGTTCTTGTTTGCTTATGATTTAAATCGGATATGTAATGGAGAAGTGTCTGAATTTCTTTAGACGAAATTTAATATTATTGCGTCCTAGTGGCAGAAAACCTATTTTTTTTTTTCTTTCCGATTCAATTTTACACAAACAATAAATATTGTACTACAAAATAAAAATCGTTCTTGTCAGTTTACGACTCGAATCGGAGATCGAACAAAAATTGAGTGTCTTAATATAAGTTAGATAATGTATTCAGCATGTGTTACATTTGGATTCACAGTGGAATACATATCGAACTGGAGGAGTAGAAAAATTAACATTGGATAGATTAATCATGTTTTCATTGGCTAAAACTAATATCCAAATTCGAATGTATTATAAAACCTTTTAAATCTATAGGTTAAATTTATCAAAAAAGCTTCATGTTTATAGTTGCGTAATATTGAAGTATATGGTTTTCTGAATTTGTTTTGAATCATTTGGTCAAACAAAATTAGACCTGAAAAGAAAATGTACCTTTTGAACATATTTGGTACCAATTTTCAATTCATACGTTTAAAAAAAAAAAAAAAAAATGTTACAAATTGCAGAATGTAGCTCCGCAACATCACAATCATATTGTTTGTTACTGTTTTTAGGAATATTCTGAACAGCTCCATCATATGAAATCAACCTAGACTGTCATACATGAACCTCATAGATAAAAGATAACTGTGATATGATATAAAATGTTATTTATGCACATACTCTTAGTACAATCATGGAAATCTGTGTGGTAATTTATGGCATAATTTACTATATCTTCTCAAATTTTTGTATAGGAAATCTTGTCTTACTGTCTAAGTTGATGCAAACTTATGTGACAATCATCAGTTACCGAAAGATTTTTATTGCTTAGCCCAATCAACAAATCCATTCAAATATTACTATTAAAATAAGTAATCAAGTATTAACAACATAATAGTACTGTCGCGGCTGCTTACCCATTAAACATGCGCTATTTCACAAATGTTTCAAAAGAAGTTAGAACAATCCATCAGATAATATACCAGTATATTTTTCATGCTTATGTTCTACAAGAAATAAATTTAGCATTACAATTTATTTATCTTTTTATTGTTCCGTAATAGTTAATATTACACTAAATATGTGTTTAAATATGTGTTTAACAGCTCCATCATATGAAATCAACCTAGACTGTCATACATGAACCTCATAGATAAAAGATAACTGTGATATGATATAAAATGTTATTTATGCACATACTCTTAGTACAATCATGGAAATCTGTGTGGTAATTTATGGCATAATTTACTATATCTTCTCAAATTTTTGTATAGGAAATCTTGTCTTACTGTCTAAGTTGATGCAAACTTATGTGACAATCATCAGTTACCGAAAGATTTTTATTGCTTAGCCCAATCAACAAATCCATTCAAATATTACTATTAAAATAAGTAATCAAGTATTAACAACATAATAGTACTGTCGCGGCTGCTTACCCATTAAACATGCGCTATTTCACAACTGTTTCAAAAGAAGTTAGAACAATCCATCAGATAATATACCAGTATATTTTTCATGCTTATGTTCTACAAGAAATAAATTTAGCATTACAATTTATTTATCTTTTTATTGTTCCGTAATAGTTAATATTACACTAAATATGTGTTTAAATAAACAGGAAAAGTACATTAAAAATATGATTAACAAGTTCTACATCGAAAAATTTAGATGCAGCATGACTTTTTGGTAGCAAAAATCCGCACAAGTTGGTAGTTCTGTAGATAATTAATGAAAAAAAGTAAGTTACTTTTCATAGCATTCGTTATAAACTTTTTTAATTTTATTTCATTTTTTAATGTAAAAATTTAACACTTCTAAAAATAGTTTTGTTGTCAGTTTTTACACACGGATAACAACTTCTTTGCTTCTTTCCAAATTCCATGTTAATTGAACAACTAGCAATTTTGATCGGTAGCATTTGCTATTTACCTATGTCCACCTCAGTTTGCAAGGACCATGATTCCATGAAATAATATACCTCTCACAAAATTACTAATAATAATAATAATAAGACTAATAATAATAAACTTTAAGACTAATATAGGAGAACCAATTTGTTAAATTACAAACATTAAATTAAAATCTTGCCTTTTATCATAAATCCCAATAAACCAGTCATTATCTATTTTTACTTTCCGAACACTATAGTGAGGAAAGTATTGTAATCATGTCAAAAATCCGAATTCGAGATTTTGATGTTTCTATACGTTTTGAGGTCCCCTGAGTCCGTTTTCACTATTTTTACGATGATGTATGTATGTGTGTGTGTATGTGTGTATGTGTGTATGTGTGTATGTGTGTATGTTTGTGAACACGCTAGCGTCTAAAGGCTTTGTTCGATTAACCTGAAAGTTGGTACGTATATTGTAAGTCACCATAGTACGAACTCTATAGATTTTGGTGAATCTAGCACTTATAGTTTTTTTACAGGGACACAAAGAAAAATTCTTTATCATTATGGCCTATGGGACCAAAATCTTAAAAGTGCGATAGCATCTAAACGCCTTATTCAATTGAGCAAAAATTTTATACCCATATTATAGGTCACAGATACTCAATCTGTATAGATTTTGGAGAATCTAGCACTTATAGTTTTTTTACAGGGACACAAAGAAAAATTCTTTATCATTAAGGCCAATGGGGCCAAATTTTTAAAAGTGTGATAGCGTCTAAACGCCTTATTAATCTGAGCAAAAAAATTGTACACATGTTATAGGTCGCATTTGCACCAACTGTATAGATTTTGGTGAATCTAGCACTACAGTTTTTTTACAGGGACACAAAGAAAAATTCTTTATCATTATGGCCTATGAGACCAAATTTTTAAAAGTGCGATAGCATCTAAAAATTTATTCAATTGAGCTGAAAATTTGTATGAATATTATAAATCACTGTTGCACTAACTATAAGCATTTTGGTGAATCTAGCATCTATAGATTTTTACAGGGACAAAACGAAAAATTCTTTATCATTATGATCTAAGGGCTCAAAGTTCAGTAGCGTTAAATAAAACCTCGTGGAGAAAAAAACACTCTATTATGGTTTTCTCTCTTTTGTTTGTTTAGCAATTCCTCTTTCTTTATTTTATCTACAAAACTGTTAGTTACTCAATGTTCGGAAAGTCGAGTGGAGTCACTCCAGATTTTTTTAATTTTTAAATCCAGGAAAGAAGTTTGGTTCTCAGAGTCAGTACGGTTTTAAGACAAGATCATAGGAATAGATTTCAGCTGCATATTTCGCAAAATCAACACAGTTTATTGCTATTACGTCATCTATATACCTATAAAACTTAATATCTTTGAATTTTCTTTCAAACATAAACAAAAAAAAAAAAAAAAAATGTTGGCGAAGGCACTCGAGTAACTTGATCTCATCGGGATACCGTGAATTTGTAAGAAATAATCAACACCGTTAAACAAAACATTTTCCAAGATGCAAAATTTAATAAGGTTAATCCAGTAAACTTTTACGCAGTCTATTACATGACAAAATTCTTCGTAAATTTTTTCATAAATTTCTAGAACCAAGTAATGTGGTATACTCCCAAAAATTTTTTTAAATATTTTAAAATTGGGTAATTATTTTTGATGATACTGCAATTATCGTCTGACTCTAAAGTGTTTAAGATATTATTGAGTAAATAAAAAAAGGTTTTTACCGGCCTTATAATTATAAGCAAAATTACCACAGGTAACAGAACGAAATTTAATGGGATTTTTATGAAATTTATCATTAATAAATAGGTATGGGAAATTAAAACTGTTTCTATTTATATTGAGTTTTTTATCGAAAGCCAATATTCTTTTTCTTATAATAGAGGGGGAGTCATTTATTTTTTTGTAAGAACAATTACAGGCATATTCTTTGGTAAGTAACATCTTGTGAAAAACTTTACAAAAAATGGCAAAATTATTACCAACTTTATCAACGGTGGCTATAATAAATTTTTTCTTTAAGTTTTCAATATTTTCTTTCCAAAGTAACTCCTATAAAATGTTATATCCCTTTCAAAATATTCCACAATTCTGTTTTCCGTAATTTAAAATCTTCTATACGCCAACTATATTTGTAAGAGAGTTTTAAAATAAAAATATCTAAATTCTTTTGCAATAATATCAGTGATTTTTCTGTTGGTATAATTGAAATTTAACCGGAAATTGGCACCTAAATTCATAAGATTTCTTAGTTTAGTATTTTCTATTATATCTAAATTACCTGTAATTATATATTCATGATGAGGATCTTTAAAATCTTTATAGAAATCTTGACTACAATAACATTCATTATCTTTAATAAGATCAATATTTTTACTAACTTTATTGTAATTGCAAATTAACCCTTTTAAATAATATATATATAACCCGCTCCATCCATCTTAAGTTCTGGTGGTCTCTTCTCCTTCTTCTTCGTCTAATTATTATGTATTTTCTATTATTCATGAACATACAACTTCATACATTGCAAAGCATATTTGCAATGTATGATTTCACCCAGTGTTTCAGAAACAACTCACATTAACTCAAAACAGATTTTGAATATCTTCTGCCTTTAGTAGGGCTTCTTTTCCTTATGTGGTTCTTTGTACATTAATTCATGTCTTCCTTTCTGGTGTTTGATCATTGTAATGACGAAATACTTTATGTATATATATATATGCATATATATAAAGTTTATAATTGTAAATCATTATAAAATTCAGCATATAAGAGGTACATTGTTACTATCAGCAACATTCAAAATATAATTTTAAATCAGGGTAAATTATTCACAAGAATAATGTTATCATAACAAAAATCCCATTTGAATTACTGAGCAATATATGAAATTTTAAATTAGGTGATAAAAATTAAATTAGTAAATTAGAAAATTGAAATAATACACACATACATATGCATACATGTGTGTGTGCATATAAAGTTAAATATTTTCAGGATTACAGAATTTAAGAAACAGAAAAAAAAAAACATTACAAATATTTCGCGCAATAATAACTTTTTGTAATTTCATATATCTTATTTCACTATTTATCTTAACTTGTGCTCATAATTGAACATTATTTAAAAGTGACATTTTATTTAAACACTTTTTGCATGGTATCTTTTGTCTTATATAACTACAAACATTGTGTTCATTTCCTCTACTGCAATCCACAAAACGTGTGCTTCTTCTATATATACTTTTATTTCTATGAAAGAACATTGTCAGCTTCAAAAACAAAACAAACCTTTCACGAAGCGTTTAACAAGTTCGCTTTTAAAAACTTTTGCAATTTACTTCAAAAGCGTGCTAGCCAGCTAAGAGAAAGTAACACGTGTTACACATAACACTGTTCGTATGAAACGCTCTCTAACTTCACTTGACCAAGTGACATAGTAGCTTACGAATTGAGATTAGGAGTGTGAAAGAACATGTGTTTCATCACACTGTCACACTTTTTTGAATGGCTAAAAAATGCAGAATATGTGATATTGAGTATTTGACACTTAGTTTATGCTCTGATGAGCATATATCAAAGGTTTTTATCGGCATATATGTAAATATTTTTCAAATGAAGCATATTGCGATGGGTATTAAAATGTCACTAAAAATGACAGAAAAAGTCAGATGTAAAGTCATTTGAAAAGTTTAATAATAATCTAGGATTAAAAGGACTTATATTGCAAAATTGATTTTCCAAAGTTAGAAGTAAAAAAAAAAAAAGTATTTTTAAGTAAAAATGTGTCATATTTGCAGTCGAGATAGTAAAATAGGCAAGGAAAAAAACTGTATCATTGAAATATTTTGTGAAAAGAATATTTCTTTTTTTTTCATTTAATACAATAAGTCCTCAAAATTGTCAGGGATTGCTTTAAAGACATAACATACAATTAATTTTGTTAAGTGACTTCACTGCTAATTTAAATATTTTAAGTTCTTTGAAGGATAATTATATTATTTTGGTTTCAAAATTATACCTGAATATAAAATGTACTGAAATAGTAGGCATTTCATTAAATATTTCACCTATTAAAGAAGAATTTTCTGTTTTACAAAAATTAATGTAAAAGAATAAATTAATTTAAGTCAAAAGTCGATAAAAACGGTATTTGAAGATAAAATAATAATACAGAAAGTAAAAATTAATTCATGATTTGTAAAACAGATCACGCTGAAACTACAACAGTGTAAAATATGTGCATTTTGAAGCAGAAATTTCCTTTCACTTCCACATGCCCTTTAAATCATGATAATAATAATAATAATAATAATAATAATAATAACAAAGAAGTGTAATAAAATTTTATTATATTCTTACAAGATATTGATTGCAGTATTACTTAGTATGCCCAGTATTACTTAGAAATCCAACGCCACTCTATGTTCCAAACTCAAATTAAGATGCAGTTCTCAAGATAATTGCACTGCTCTGCAGGAAAATTGCCCCCAACACCATTTTGGAAAGTTCTTCTGTAAAATGACCTCTTGAATCCGAATATGAAATCCCTTTTGCCCGATCACCCACCGTCTTTTAGGGACAGCCCCCTATTTTTATCACTTTTCGGTAACTTTAAGGCTATAAATTTGATTTTTAGGGGGAGAGGGGGGGGGGTTATTTTCTTCTAAGGGTCTACAGAGTTGGAAAATTCTAAAACATGAGCATTTGCGGCAGGAGAAATATTTAGGGGAGGGGGGCGGGATCTGCCACTGAAATTATGTATTACATTTCTTATATTTTATTAATCTGTTATTAGAGTTATTTATTAAACTTTATATATTTTTTATTTTTAAGCCTTAAATTAATTCTTTTGGAATGGGATCCTTAAGCGAAGATAAATTATCTTCGCTTAAGGATCCCATTCCCACCAAAAACCGTTCTGGAATTTATTTAATTCTGTGTTCGTCCTGCAACTTAGGTTATATTGGTCAAACTAGGAGGCGTTTGAAATACAGAATAAATGAGCACCGTCGGAATGTTCGTAATGAAGAGATGACCAATTCTTCTATTGCTTCCCACTGCTGGTCTCAAGGTCATCGTTTTGATTTTTCCAAAACTAACATAATTTCATCTCCTGTCTGTTCCTCCCATTTGGATATTCATGAAGCATTTTACATATTTAAAAATTCGAAAAATCTTGTTAATGATATTTCTTCCACTCCATTCTACTCTGATGCTTGGAAATTACTCACGTAACTTAGATTTTCGTTTAATTTTTGATATCCTTAGATTGTTATATCGTTAATCTCACTCATTTATTTATTTTTCTTGTTTCCTTGTACAATTCTACTCACACCAGTAGTTATATTTACTTTCTACTTTATAAAGTTTGTCTTTTCATTTTATACGATTTTGTGCGTTGCCGCTTTGACTGCAGCACTCGTGTTTACTTTATTCGCCTGATGAAGGGTCGTGTGTTTTTTCGACCCGAAACAATTGTTGCGAGTTTATTGCATTTTATGGTGTTTATTCAAAGTTTGTAAGTAATATTTTTTACAACGCCAGTTTTGTGGTGCTTTTTTATTAAATATATCTGATTAGACTACTGAAAATTTCTCCTCAGCAGTTGTTGAGGTAAATACCATTGACAAACATATACACTGGTGGCACAATCCCTTTTTAAACTAGAGGATTGCTTAAAGGCCGGTCTTGTTTTTCTTCAAAAACATAATTTACATTACGCGCAACCAATGAGTTAAAATTTGCATGTAGTATCATTTCATTAAAAAGGTGTTATGCTATTTATAAATACATTTGTGTTCTTTACAGGAGTTTATAATCAAAACTGGCGGTTCAAATATAAAAATTAAAAATATGTGGATTTACATAGCTTTCTACATCCAAAATTCCTGTTGGTTTACAGCTTCAGTCACTTAAATTCCTATTGGTTGCTACTCTGTCTCTAATATCCGCTTCTCTACCTATATATAAGAGCAATTATCCTTTTCGTCATTCTGTACTGATGAAGGTACTCTTTACTTCATTCACATTGTACCAATATTAATATTTTTATTTTTAGTTTATATCATGTCTGGTTATATATAATGTGACTAATCATTGGAATGTGTATAAAAAGAAATATTCAATTTCTTTTAATTTTTTGTTTCATGAAATTTATTTTTAATCATTGTATTTCTGTAATCATAAAATCAATTTTCATCATGGATGATAAATATTTCATTTCCTTATCTAAGAAAATAATATGTCAATATTTGTATACACTACAAAGCTTAAAATACGGACTAAAAAACAGAAAAACCAAAGTAATCTACTCTATAAAGAAAAAAAAAAAAAAAAAAGGAAAAAGCTAAAATTTTGTAATATTAATCGTATTCTTTTCGGAAAGTTATTAGAAATGTTTCTTTTTCTTTTTCTTTCTTTCTTTTTTTTTTTGAGATTTTTTTTTCTATTTTCTAAAAAAATACTAAACGAAACGGTATGCAAAGAATATTTAAAAACTCACATTTTCCATTTCAATTTAGACCTTACTCCAATTAGGGGACCAATCACAAATTGAAGGAAAGCTCAAATACTTTGCATCACCCTGTATCATAAAAAGTTACATATGACTTGTAACTTTAACACATTGTGGCACATACTTACAATACTCTGTGTCTTGTGTCGAGAATTGCAAAATTATTTAGGCAGATATTAAAAAAAACTTCAAAAAGTATATATATACAAATTTCACATACTAAATACATAGTCACAATTTATGAGCAATTTTCAATTTTTTTCAAAACCAGTCGAGAATTATAGATAAAAAAATAAATTAATTAATTTTTAAAAAATGCATTTTTATTTTTCACTCCAAAAAACAAGCGATTTATCAATTAACATGGGTTGTAAATTGGTAGAATTACACCTGGTAAATTTTAAAATGCCCATATAAAGTGACCTAAGAAAACAAAAATCGCAGTTTAATTTATTATGTGCATTATAAAAAAAGAAAACTCTTTAAAACCTCCAATTTTTAATCGAGTTTAGAAAATTTTAGACTGTGGACTCATAAAGCCAGTTTTTAACTTTTATCGAAATAGGTGAAAATTTACGATTTTCAAATAGTTTTTTAATACGCTAATACAAAAACCACAAGACTTCTCATCTAACATGAATTGGAGTTGAAAGAATGAGAACAAATTTTATAAAATAACAATGAAAAATAGACTAAAAAAATCAGTTCTAATAAAAAAAAAAAAAGCATCGCAATTTTACATTTTAACTAATCATTTGAAAGCTACAGTTTCGCACTCACTCACGGAGATACACAAATGCGTCAAACTTGTTATAGTCCCTCTATTCTGGTCAGAAGTTAGAAAAAAAAAAAGAAAGAAAAACGTCAGCTAATTAGAATAGCGAACTTCGTTCGACTAGTTTCAAAACAGATTTTATAAAATAGCAATGAAAAATAGCCTAAAAAATTCAGTTCTGATCAGAAAAAAAATAAATTAAAAAATCGCAATTCTGTATTTTAACTGATCATTTGAAAGCTACAGTGCCGCAGACACACACGGAGATAGACAAATGCGTCAAACTTGTTATATACCCCTCTATTCTGGTCAGGAGTTACGGGGGAAAAAAGGGGGTGGGGGGTCAACTAATTAGAGTAGCGAACTTCGTTCGACTAGTTTCAAAATAAAAACTATAATTTTTAATATTGTATAGCAGTTCGAATTATCATGTTTAATATTGTATAACAGTTTGAAACAGTTATTTCAAATTATAAAAAATAAAAAATAAATGAATAAATAAGTAAATAAATTTTTTTAGTTGTTTCAGTAAAATAATACCGGTATGAATGTTAGAAATAGTGTTATAAATAATATAAAAAGATCTGCATTTTAAAGACCTAGGAGAGAGATTGGAAGAATAAAGTTTCAAAACTGAAATACTCTTAAAATAATAATAATAATAATAATAATAATAATAATAAACTAACGTATTATGACATTTTTAAATAATTGACCAACACTAATAGTTCTGAGCAAATTAAATTATTCCAAAATAATAAGAAGGAAATTATTCCAGTTTATCTCATTAAATAGACTGTACACATTAAGAGACTGCGCACACAGGGGCTCGGTGGGAAAGAGTAAAGTGGGCGAGATGCGATTTCAGGTGGTTGTACAACATCTGTAGTAAAGTGCTGACCTGAATATGCATGTTGATTGCTTCAAGAGTATAAGATTAAACGTAGTTATTTTGTCTCGTATTAAAAAATAAATGCTTGAATTTTCATAACACTTCGTAGGAATTTTTTACGGAATGGTAGTAAAGCAGAACATTTTAAAATAAAGCAATTTCTCATAAGCTATTAACCAAGACTAAAGGAATGAGCATCACGATTTTCTCTAAAAGTGAATAATTATTTAATAAAAGACTGCGCAATCTCTCCTACCAAAATGGGAGAGTTTGTGCTTTTGCTATTTAAGAGAGATTGCGCATTAATATTTTAAAATTCTATACTAATAGAGATTTCGCAGTTTATTGGTAATGGCAAGACAATGAAGATCAGTTTGTTGAATGTCTGAAACTGTACCAGGAAATAACTTCGACGAGTGACTGGACCCATTCGAGACGGCGCATCGTTTTTGAAATTGTCGCCAGAATATGAAATTAAACATTATGCAGGAGTGGCACAATCGACAGAAGTCGTCACGCCTTTGGTGGGATTTACCTTTCGAATGCTAATTTTAGCCTAGGAAAAAATCATCGCAAAGTATTTAAATTTTATTGTATAGATTTTTAGTTTTCCAATATTTTGAAGCATGATGCTGAAGTTTTGTGCAGCTGTCGGCTGCTTAAATATAAGAGATAAAAGTAAATGAAAGCAATAAATTTCAGTCTACTGAAACTTCTTTTAAAAGATTGTAATCGTCTAAATTTCAATAAAATAAAATAAACTGAATAATTGTAAACGGGGGGAGATTTTAAAGTTGAAATGTCAAGATTTCAGACGAAGTGAAATTTAGTTTTTGTGTTTTAGACATTTTTGTTCGGAATACTTTAAAGAGAAAAAAAAAAAAAAAAAAAAAAAAAAAAAACTTCAATAAATAATAAACCGTGGGCGAATTCTAGCAATCCATCTCGAACAGTTTAACTTGTTTCAAGTAGTTGCACGATAGCTTTTCTATTTACAGCAATAAGTGAAACGATTGTGTACAACGAGAGATTCGATCAGAAAACAAGAACTATTCAAACTGAAACGGAAATGTACTAATTTTAAGTTAAATGTACTATCTAGTAACTTAATGTTATTTTGCAATTTTTATCTGGTTTTGTTCTTTTTTCTGTTTCTTTAATATTCTTTCTTTAAATAAAATTTTATAATTCTTTAAATTTTTTTTTATTTTTCTGATATTTTATTTATTGAAATGAAATATCCTCTCCCAATACAAAAATACGTATTTACTATAATGCCTTAGAACAATGTCATTTAAGCGCAATTATTATTATTAATAATGTAATCGTAGTTATAATTAAGCGCAATCTCTCCTATCCATGTTCACAATCACTCCTACCCTATAAGGAGATAATGCGCAAAATAGCTCTCTTGGTTTTATTTCAGCTGTTGTTTTAAACTATAGCAGAACAACAAAATAGAAATGGAATCGCATAGAAGAAGGAATAATTCAGAATAATGTACCAACAGTTTAGCAAAAATTTATATTTGGATTTTTACTTTCTTCTATATGTAATATAGAGAAAGTATTGGATTCGCGAAAAATTTCGACCTCCGTTTTTTGACGGATTTACAGGTTTTGGGATGTCCTGAACACGAATTGATAGTTTTTAAAAAATGTCTGTCTGTGGTTTATTATTTTCACCGTATCTCACGAATCAATGAATGAAATTCAACCAAAATTGGTATATAGTTGGACGCTGGCGGGGCATTGTGCTGATTAGATTTGGGGATCAATAGCCCAGCAGGTGGTGCTCGCATTTTATGTAAATTTTTAACATGGCAGTATAGGGCAAATTTTCGTATTTTTCACCGTATCTCACGAACCAATGAATGAAATTCAACCAAACTTGGTATATAGTTGGAACCTGACGGGGCATGGTGCTGATTAGATTTGGGGATCAATCGTCCAGCAGGTGGCGCTGTGATCGCAAAATTTCGTATTTTTCACCGTATCTCACGAACAGATGAATGAAATTAAACCAAACTTGGTATATAGTTGGACCCTGACATGGAATGGTGCTGATTAGATTTTGGGATCAATCGCCCAGCAGATGGCGCTGTGATCGCATTTTATGTAAACTTTTAACATGGCAGTATAGGACAAAATTTCGTATAAATGTACATAATGAGCGTTATATTTAACTTGTGATTGTAAAATTAATATGAGTTATTGATAACAGTAGTAGTTAACTAGGGAAAAATTTTTGTGCATGTGGGGGCACCGGTTCCCCCCCTGGGGGATAAATTTTCAAGATGGGTATCTTTCGAAAGATCTCGTCAATACCTTTAAAACGAATGGTTGAACTATAAATCTGTGATAATTTAAAACAAAGTTGTCGATTTTTTTTTTTACTTTTAACGAAAAAAAAAAAAAAAACTTAGAAAAAAAATCGTACTTTTATTTTATTTTATTTTTTTTAACGAAATTTAACCAAACTTGGTACTTAGTTGGTCCCCGACATAAACTGGTGCTGATTACATTTGGGGATCAATAGCTCAACAGGTGGCGCTGTGATCGCATTTTTTCTAAATTTTTAACATGGCACTATAGGACAAAATTTCGTATAAATGTACATAATGAGAGTTATTTTTAACTTGTGATTGTAAAAGTAATATGAGTTATCGATAATAGTAATAGTTAACTAGGAAAAAAATTTTGTGATTGTGGGGGGCATCGCTTCCCCCCTGGGGGGGAAGTACCCCCCGGGGGGGTAAATTTTCAAGATGTGTATCTTTCGAAAGATCTCGTCAATAACTTTAAAACGAATGGTTGAACAAAAAATCAGTCATAATTTAAAACAAAGTTATCGATTTTTTTTTACTTTTAACAAAAAAAAAAAAAAACTGAAAAAATTTATTTTTTTTATTATTATTATTATTATTTTTTTAAATATTGTTACTGATTGAATATGTATTACTTTTAACAAAAAAAGATCTTAGAAAAAAAATCGTATTTTTTTTTTTTTTTTTATTGTTACTGATTGAATATGTATATAGGAAAATATAGAAGAAAGTCTTGTGGTTGCCACAACATACTAGTTTATATTGTTTCGTTAAATTGGGCTCAAACTCTCCTAGCTTTGCCTTACTTTTTTTTTTACCATGTTTTTATTAACTTCGATTCTAGTTTGTTTATATGTTTGTTTGTCAGGGACAAATCTTGCAATCGATTTTTATCTAACTTCCCGACTAGCTAGATATTTCAAATTTTCAGGACAGCTCACAACACGGTGACAATACATTTTTCTAATAATTTTAGTCAACTATTTCAAGTCCCGCTGTCTTCGGCAGCGCTTATATGATTCGACAGAAAATATATTTAACTAACTTCCCGACTAGCTAGACGTTTGAAACTTTCAGAATAGTTCAGAACACGGGGAAAATGTAATTTTTAAATATTCTTAACCAACTGCTTCGGGTTCCTATTGCCTTCGATAGCGTTACCAGTACAAAGCTTGCAATCGATTTTTCACTAACTTCCCGACTAGCTAGACATTTGAAACTTTCAGGATAGTTCAGAACACGGTGAAAATACATTTTTTAATAGCTTTAGCCAACTGTTTCGTGTTCCTGCTACCTTCGGCAGCATTATCAGTAAAAAGCTTGCAATCGATTTTTCACTAACTTCCCGACTAGCTAGACATTTGAAACTTTCAGGATAGATCGGAACACGGTGAAAATACATTTTTTTAATACCTTTAGCCAACTGTTTCGGGTTCCTGCTGCCTTCGGCAGCGTTATCAGTACAAAGCTTGCAATCGAATTTTCACTAACTTTCCGACTAGCTAGACATTTGAAACTTTCAGGCTAGCTCATAACACGGTGAAAATGCATTTTTTAAATACTTTTAGCCAACTGTTTCGGGTTCCTGCTGTCTTCGGCAGCGTTACCAGTACAAAGCTTGCAATCGGTTTTTCACTAACTTCCCGACTAGCTAGATATTTGAAACTTTCAGGATAGTTCAGAACACGGTGAAAATACATTTTTTAATAGCTTTAGCCAACTGTTTCGTGTTCCTGCTACCTTCGGCAGCATTATCAGTAAAAAGCTTGCAATCGATTTTTCACTAACTTCCCGACTAGCTAGACATTTGAAACTTTCAGGATAGATCGGAACACGGTGAAAATACATTTTTTTAATACCTTTAGCCAACTGTTTCGGGTTCCTGCTGCCTTCGGCAGCGTTATCAGTACAAAGCTTGCAATCGAATTTTCACTAACTTTCCGACTAGCTAGACATTTGAAACTTTCAGGCTAGCTCATAACACGGTGAAAATGCATTTTTTAAATACTTTTAGCCAACTGTTTCGGGTTCCTGCTGCCTTCGGCAGCGTTACCAGTACAAAGCTTGCAATCGGTTTTTCACTAACTTCCCGACTAGCTAGACATTTGAAACTTTCAGGATAGTTCAGAACACGGTGAAAATACATTTTTTAATAGCTTTAGCCAACTGTTTCGTGTTCCTGCTACCTTCGGCAGCATTATCAGTAAAAAGCTTGCAATCGATTTTTCACTAACTTCCCGACTAGCTAGACATTTGAAACTTTCAGGATAGATCGGAACACGGTGAAAATACATTTTTTTAATACCTTTAGCCAACTGTTTCGGGTTCCTGCTGCCTTCGGCAGCGTTATCAGTACAAAGCTTGCAATCGAATTTTCACTAACTTTCCGACTAGCTAGACATTTGAAACTTTCAGGCTAGCTCATAACACGGTGAAAATGCATTTTTTAAATACTTTTAGCCAACTGTTTCGGGTTCCTGCTGCCTTCGGCAGCGTTACCAGTACAAAGCTTGCAATCGGTTTTTCACTAACTTCCCGACTAGCTAGATATTTGAAACTTTCAGGATAGCTCAGAACACGGGGCAATAAATTTTTTTTTTATACTTTTAGTCAACTGTTTCCGGTCCCTACTGTAATCGTCAGCGTTCATATGATTCAACGGAAAATTTATTTAACTATCTTCCCGAGTAGCTAGACATTTGAAACTTTTGGAATAGTCCAGAATACGGTAAAAATGCTTTTTAAAAATATTTTTATCCAATTGCTTCGGGACCCTGCTGACTTCGGCAGCGTTTCCAGTACAAAGCTTGCAATCAACTTTTAACTAACTTCCCGGCTAGATAGCCCTTTGAAACTTTTATAATAGCTCAAAAGACGATAGCAAGGAATTGTTTTAATACTTTTATCCAATTTCTGGGGTTCCGGCTGCCTTCAGTAGCGTTTATATGATTCAACAGAAAATTTAAAAACATGGTTTATAAATTTTTTTTTATCTTATAATTATTTTTTGTAAAGTTAATGGCAATAAAACCGCATAATCTGGTATTGGCATTATTTTGCAGTTATGTATATGTGTATATATATATATTAAGCAAAGAAACAACACTATAATTATAACTGATTTCGTTTCTGTAAAAACATGAGTTTTGTTCGGGACGCTCTTACTTCCAAAATTTTCTACAGATGGTCCCTTTTTAATATCAGAGACCGTTTTGGTATAATTCTATTAATTTTATCAACATATGAATGGATAAAATATCCAAAATCGCATAAGTTTACACGGCCTCAAGTTAGATACGATAAATCCAAATAATATGGTGTCGGCGTTGTTTGGAAATTAGAAATTATCGATTTCATATTAAACATTTTTTTTTTAATTTATTGAGATCGAGATAGATAATAACTTAAAAAATATAATTAAACAAACAGTGTACTTATACTTTAAGTTCGTTTTTGGAAAAGTTTCATTTTCCCCCAAGAAGCTATCAAAAATCTGCTAGTTCTAAGTTATAACTGCAATTATGAGTTCGTATAGACCTAAATATACCAAAACGTTTTCAGTACATAGTCCCTTTTTAATATCAGGAACCATTTTGGTAGCACTCTATTAACCTTATCCATATCTCAATGGATAAAATATCGAAAATCGCGTAAGTTTACACGGTCATAATCTTTCCCAATGAAACACCAATTTTGTCACGCAAGTTTCAAGAAGCTTTCGTTAAGGTATTTTAATGGAGAACAAAAGGGGAAAGTAAATTGAAGTCTGAAAAGGGGGGAATTTTATAGCTTTAGAGAACTGTGTCTTAATTTTCTAAGTTTAAAAGCACGATTCCGATTCTCCTTCGCACTAAGTTTAGAAATTGCCTAACACTTATTAATGTTCATTTTCTAAACATCAAAATTCAAAAATTGAGATTAACTCTATTAAATAAATTTAAAATAGGATTCATATTAAAATAAAATTTTCTAGTTTAATATCTGTATATGCAAATTCATATTTTAAAACTTTTAAATTAGCGTACAAATGTTCTTAAAATTTAAAGAATATATATATATATATATATATATACATATATTTTATACTTAATATAAGTAAAAATAATAATTATTTTTTATTATATAAATTTTAAATACTTTATAGAAGTTTTTATATCTTATATGTACAGTCGGTAACAAAAGTGTCCGAACACTAGCAAAAATTCCTATATAAAAAAATGCACTTCATACGGTTTTGTTAAATAAATCCTTATCGAATCATGTTCGTACGCTGACTAAGAACAGGATTCGAGAAGGATTTATTTAACAAAACCGTATGAAGTGTACTTTTTTTACATAGGAATTTTTGCTAGTGTTCGGACACTTTTGTTACCAACAGTACCGTCTAGTTGTAAAATCGACCATCTGCAGAAAATAAAAAAAAGCTAATTTTCTTGCCACACTTATCCAAAATAAGATAAGAACCAAAACTCTTTAGTTTCGTAATCGTTAGGTCAGTAAAAAACTTGGCAGGGGCACGTGATAGGAGAGGATTATTCAAATTTTTATTTAGGATTTGGCCATATTTGCAACTTATTTTGGTGTTGGTCGATTTCGCAACAAAACTGAATTTAATTTTAGCTAAATTCAACCTAAATATTGGATTTTTAGGGTTGCAAATACACAAAATGGTTTGTTCAATTTAATTTTATTGCTAAATGACTGATTTCTGTTATTTGATAAATAATAATAATAATAATAATAATAATAATAATAATAATGGATAAAAATATTTTAAAAACATCTAATAGAAAATAATTGATATTCATAACAAAAATAATTCTAGAAATTTATGAAAATGTAGTACAAACAATCCTAAACTTATTAATCGCGAGGTATTCTTTAACACAGTAGAAAATCATTCAAATTGTAAATTTACATAAACACGTCGCTATAACCTGATGAATCACCATAGGTATGTTATTAAACTAATAACATTATTAATCATAATATGCTAACTACGGTGCTATTATGTTATTATTTAATATTATGTTATTACAAAGTGATTGTACATTACCTTTAAACTTTGGCATCTTTCTTTTCTCACTTCGTAGGGTCACTTCTCCTCTTCTTTTATTGATTAGAAGGTACTTTTTCTACAAACTTCTCCAGTGTCGAAAAAAACACGAAATTCAATTATTAGGAATTTTTTGTGCACCAAGAAAGAGCAGTCACAGGCGAGAGAAAACATGGTAACACTTATCTAACCAACAAGTTTTCTGCTTTGGTTGGGTGAAGCAGAATCACGATCTCCCAGATGTGAATATGACAAGTTTCGAAAATCACCAGCCTTAGGATTTCACTGGCTTTGCAGCCCATCGTGATTTTCGAACGCAAATAACACAGGGATGGATTGACTTCGGCATGGCTTGTTGTTTCCAGATAGTGAAAACGTTCACTTAGAATTGATAATATTGAGAAAACGCATTTTTTAAATTTGAGGACTTGGCAGGTTTTGCAATTAGAGATCTCAGAGAGATTTTTTTAATTAGCCAAACTATTCTATCAAATCTATTTTGAAATATGTTAACAAAATCCAGTATTTTTCCTGTGTACATATATTATATAAATAATTAGGTATCATATTATTATTATTATTATTTATATATTTATTTTATTTATATATACTTTTTTTTTTCAGAAAGATAGGCCTGAGTGATCATTGTTTTTAATATGATAAATCTTATTTCATGATAATGTAAGAAATTTTTTATTTCAACTGGGAGAAAACTATAACCGAATAAGCGTTAATCAAATGAAAAAAAAAAATAATAATAATAATAATAATAATAATAATAACATTTCTGTCACATCGAGCCAGCCAGACAAAGGAAGTATAGAGAAAAATTAAATTAAATTGAATGATGTCGAAGTTGTCCACATGATAATATCACAAATTCAGTTTAATAATAATGATTTGGAAAATATATATTTAGCATGGAAATTGTTTACATATTAATAGTATACGGTAGAGAAATTTAGAAAAATACATACTTTGTATTTAAAAAAATATAAAAAAAATTTGACACATACTTATTTCTAATGTTTTAAAGCCTTGTATGACTGTAGTATGAGATATGAGATTGATTTAATTAATATACTTAATAATTTAATTAATATATTCTTCAGTCTTCATGTTTTGAATAATATATTTTTGTATATACAAAATTAATTCTTTTAAGTTACAAGGAGGAAAAATTCAGAAAACAAAAATGGTGTATGCTTGAACCATATATATATATATATATGTATATTTATATATATTTTTTTTCTTTAAAAAGTAGATGGATTTATATCTCCAAACCTAAACACTTTCAGTAACAGGTTCATTTCCCATTTTCTTGAATAAGTTTACATATTCTGTTAGGCATCCAATGAATAAAATTCTAAATCTTTATTTTAAAATAATTTTCTCCAATAGGAGTTAGAATGTCTTTGAACCACACCCTGATTACAATATAAACACGTACAGCGCGTGCTCCCGTTCGAAAATTTTAAATGGGACTCGAAAATCATCAAAATACCTCCCTCTTCCCCCCCCCCCCAAAAAAAAAAAAAAAAAAAAAAAAAATGCATACCCTGTTGTTTGACAACATTGCCTCATGATCAGGAGTTACACTATACTTGATTACGTAACAATCACTTTTATATTATATGACGTATTTATTAATGAAGCATGTACACTATGCTGATCAAGTGTCCTCATTTTCTGGGGACAAATGAGGGCATCCGTTTTTTTGAAGGCATTTTTCTAAGTTTTAAAGAATTGTAGAAAGTAGATTATTAATCAATAATACTTTATTTTTAGTCCTTATTTATTAGGAATGAAAAAATACATCCACAATTGGATAGTTGTAGCAATTTTTAACACTTCTCTTTTATAAACGTACTTTGATTTGGTCAGCCTAATGTACACATGCAATTAAAGAATAATTTTATTTAACATGTAGAATTTCCCCAGACTTTTAGACGATTTGCATTTTTTATTTTCCTAAATTGTATTTAAGTGTGTTTTGTGTTTAATAACATATTTATATAATTTAGGAGTCTGTATGCATCTTTAGATAAAGCACTGTGAGGGCCTTCAAGTAAACTTATATTTTCACTTAACTAGAAGATTAACGGGCTCTGCTTTGAGTTGTCGATTGTTTCATATTAATGTCTGGCCTCACAGATTTTATGAATATGTACAGTCGGTAACAAAAGTGTCCGAACACTAGCAAAAATTCTTATGTAAAAAAGTACACTTCATACTGTTTTGTTAAATAAATCCTTATCGAATCCTGTTCTTAAACTAAGAACAGGATTCGACAAGGATTTATTAAACAAAACCGTATGAAGTGCACTCGTGTTCGGACACTTTTGTTACCGACTCTATAGCCCAAATGTTTTTTACAGGATTAATATCCAGATTTTTTGATTAAGCAGGGTAAACATTTATGTTGTTTCTACGAAACCGTTTTTTAATGTTGTTAAGTGTGTGTATTGGCGTTTAAGCTTGCTGCAAAAAACATTTTTCATCCCCGAGGTCACAGGCGTAATGGTAATGTCAAAAATTCACTATCTAGTGTTTCAGTATAAGCTTTATGACTGTTTCTTTCTCAGAAACACAAAATCGGTTCTTCCACAGTACAAAGAGATCATTTTGAAGCGAGAAAATGTTTATAGAACTACTATATATATACATACCTAATGTATATTTCTAAATTCCATTTTCACATTCGGAAAATTCACAACAGCTAAATTTCTTCTGGTTTTCCAAAAATTTATTTTTTTATTTTTTATATTTCAATTTCCAGCTAGAATATTCAAAAAAAAATGCACTAGGAAAATATTTCGCGTTTCTAAACTCAAAAATAAAATATTAAAAACTCATTTGTTAGAAAACGAGTTCAAATTTAATTTTGAAGTTTCTGAATGTAAAAACGGAATTCGAAAAAATAAATTAAGCAATAAATAATTCTAAAAAAAAAAAAAAAATAAATAAATAACATTACTTTTGGGTGTCAACGAAGATAGGTGTTGTATGCTCATGCAAGGTGTACTAGCAAAAAAAAACTACGTTGCTGTTTCATGTATGACTTCTGGTGTTCTTGGGATTTCCGGAAAAAGAGAGCTCACGTTTTCGAGTATCTCCTCCCTTCAGGCAATAATTAAATGAATAAGTTGTTTAATTATTCTACTTTATTTCTGCTTGATATATTTTTGAACTGCCATTCTAACTTTATATTGTAATGTTTCAAATTCTTAAATCGAGATTTTTTTATTTTTATTTTTATTATTTTTATTTTTATTATTTTTATTTTAGAAAACATTATAAGAATGGCAGCTTAAAAAAATAAATCCTGTCATATACAGATATTCCATAATTGTCAGCTCGTAAAGAATAACAATCAAGCATTAAGCAAACAAACTTTCATGTATGACACCTGGTGTTCACTTGGTAACAAAAGTGTCCGAACAGTAGAAAAAATTCCTATGTAAAAAAAGTACACTTCATACGGTTTTGTTAAATAAATCCTTGTCGCATCCTGTTCTTAGTCAGTGTAAGAACATGATTCGATAAGGATTTATTTAATAAAACCGTACGAAGTGTACTTTTTTTACATAGGAATTTTTGCTAGTGTTCGGACACTTTTGTTACCGACTGTTCTTGGGATTTCCGGAAAAAGAGAGCTCATGAGCATCTTCTCTCTTCAGGCAATAATTAAATAAATAAATTGTTCAATTATTCTACTTGATATATTTTTGAACTGCCATTCTAACTTTATATTGTAATGTTTCAAATTCTTAAATGGGATTTTTTTTTTTAGAAAACATTATAAGAATGACTGCTTAAAAAATAAATCGTGCCATATACAGATATTCCATAATTATCAGCTCGAGTGTAAAGAACAGCAATCAAGCATTAAACACACAAACTCTCTGTCATAAAGATAGCAGAAAATTGCTACTACTAATATTATATAAATTTTCGTACATTTTATACATGCAGCGAAAATATTCTCTAAAGAGTTTGTAGCTATTTTTTTTTCCGCATGAGTTATCTTTGGATTCCCATTCTCTGTCTTAGATTCTAGGAACAACTGCATTTAATATCGCGTGTGTGTAACAATTAACGCTTCCCATGTACTCGAGTTCTAAATATCTTAAAATAAGAAACAAACAAAAGAAAAAAAAAATGAGAATCAGTATCGACGGATTTCGCATTTTTGCAGTGATTTCAGATAGTATCGAATTCCGATATCGAATTACGAATGAAGTTGATCGCAAATTTGAAAGTTTTGCAATCATATTAAGCTATAATGTAGATTTTTCGCAAGTTCAGTTAGTTAATCAATGAAGTAGATAAAAAGAGGTGCATATATTTGAATGCATAATGGATTGTGAAAAGGAAGGAATCAATAGTTTTAAGTTTTTGTAAATTTGAAGTTATGATTATGCATTTCTAATTCACTAGTTTGTCTAAAAATTGTTTATAGACGCTTGATTTATTATTTCTGGAATAGTTTATTTACCATAAAATGCATTTAACTGCTTATTAAAGTGTAGTGAAGTATTTATTGTAAATGTATATTTATTAAGTAGAATGTATTAAGTAGAAAAGATATATATTAATTTTATGAGTAAGTTTCAGATACAGGTTCGTTTGGAGAAATTATACTGTTTTGTACAATTTCTTAGACACAGTAGTTAATAATATAATATGATATATGATAAGCAATAATAATAGAAATTATAATTATAATCAGCTTTCTTGTTCATAGATATTGTTTTCTAATATATTTTTGCGATTTTTTTCAAAATGTATGCAAAAAACGAGTTAATTCAGTAACTATCTTTAAATAAAAGAAATAAAAGTGAATGGAAACGTTTGGCATAATTTATGTGTTTCGATTGGTGCAATAAGTAGAGGGGGGGGGGATGCTGTTTATGGAAGGTTTTTTATGCAATCTTAACCTATCTTTATAACAGAAAACTAACTATTTTACCTTTCACAGAAATCACGAATTTTGATTGTAAAAATAAATTTTGCATAAAAAATGAACAAAAAAAAAAAAAAAAAAAAAAAGAAAAGAAAAGAAAAGAAAAGAAATTATGATGAATACAATTTTTCAAACAGTATTGCGGTGGGTTCTGGTTCGGTCATGATTGGTAGAACTGGATCATATTATTTAATGCGAGAATTTTTACAGTGTTAGATCTGTTTACGGATAAAATATGCTATGTACGAACTTTTCCTGTATTGTTCTGTTACAGAAAATTTTTGTCATAGTTATTTTTCTCATAGCACACGGATAATTTTTGGCAACTTTGCTGCCAAAAATTTTCTATAATAAAACATTTTTTTTTTCTTTAACAACGCAGTTGAATACAGTATATTCGAATATTGCGTAACATGATCCTTATAAAATAAATATTTTTAAGACTGAACTGTTAAAGATTAAAATATTTTTATTTTCTCAGAATAAATCCCAACCAATAAATTTGTTCTTGTATTCCAAGAGTTGTTTATTATTTTTTTTAGTTAACTTAAAAATTAATTTCTGTAAAACAAGAAGAAATTTAACAGTTGTGAATTTTCTGAATGTGAAAGTGCCGTTTGAAAAATGCACTTAGGTAATGAGTAATTCTATAAACAAATAAATTTCCCAAACAATAATATTATGTTTGGTTGTCTACGAGGATAAGTATTATGTCCTCTTTTAAAGTTTCGTACTTAAGATACCATTTTGATATTTTCTTTGTACGATAATAAAAAATTCTGTATATTGCATGGCTTTTGCTTTTTATTGAAACAATACTTTTGACTACTAGTCGAGACTAAATATCTGATCTCAGACTTGGAAAAATAGTATAAGAAGAGATGACATACTGCATATCTGCAGGCAGGGTACACTGAGAAGAATTCCTGTAACTGACATCTGGAATCTAAATTGTGGCTCTAGAAAAAAAAAATAGTTCCATGTAATCCTTATAAATTCTAGTCCCCTTTGAAAGCGAGTTCTAGAAATCTTTATTAGAATTCTAGAGCGTTTGCCTATATTCTAGAGGGCAAAGTTATTTAACCCTACAAGTGCTAATCGTTTCACTCTTAAGTGCTAAGCATTTTTAAGGCACCGTGTATTTCGAGTGAGACTATTCGTAAAATCGATTGATATCTCGATTTTAGGAGTTGTTATATAGATTTTACGAATCGTCTCACTGCGAGACGATAGCACTCTAGCAGGGATCCGAATCATCTCACTGCGAGACGATAGCACTCTAGCAGGGATCCGAATCGTCTCACAGCGAGACGATAGTACTCTAGCGGGGATCCGAATCGTCTCGCAGCGAGACGATAGCACTTCGTGAAAATCTCTGCAAATAAATGCGAATACAAGAGGTGGGTTTCAGCAACTATAATCTTGGTTTGTTTCCCAATTCTAGAAAATCAAGCGAGAATTTCTCGCAATACAAAAGATTCAGAATATTCAGAATGTTGTTTTACCATCTAGAAATGTGTAGACTAGAAATTCTCGATCATTTCGTCTATACAGTTTATTGGCTTGCCTTATGCGCATAGCTCGGAAATCTATATTTCTAGTAAAGGAATTTAGAAAATGACCACTTATTCTTCTAGATGAAGGCGGTATATATTTTTTCTCAGTATAAATGAAGTAAAATGTTGTCTATTGACGATGACTACTGCAACAGCAGAGCTACGGCAAGAGCTATGTTAAGTCGACCGAAACATTAACTAATGCTGTGCTACTTAATGCATATTTGCCAACTTTCTAAATAATATTCAATAGTATTCTTAGAACCGACTCTTTTTCTACACCATTTTATTTTTCGAGTGATTCTCTCCAAATGTAATCCCGATTAAATAAGGAAAAAAATACTCTAAAATAAAAGAAATTTGTTAAAAAAAGGTGGTAGTATAATACTACAGAATATTATTTAAGATAGTATAATACTACAGAATGTTGGGAGTATCATTAATTACTTCTGTGGTTACGATTTTGGCTTCATGCTTTTCCGAACACATCATCCATTCTTGTATCGTTCCTCAAAGATTATTTCTAAAGGTCACGTAATTTCAGCACCCTCTTGACCACTCATTTTCATTGCTAAAAGTGTAAGAAATGTAGATGAACAAACAAGAAGTATTAAACATAATTTTTTACATGAACTCTTTAAGAAGATGGAGGAATTGACTAACCGCTAGAATCACTACTTGAAGTGAAATGAATGTTTGTTTGATTTGCTGTAAGTAGTATTGTGCTAATTTGTAAAATTATTAAAATCACCTTACAAAAAAGCGTTTCCATCCATATGATATGATTCGTTAAACTTCTAAGGACACGTCAACGATACATGTTAGAATCTCACTCATAAGCACACTGAGGTACTGAAAGCGCGCTTCTTGTTGGACTAGAGAATCATTTCACAAACTTTACCTTGAATCCTCTTTACAAAAAGACTGGCATACTAATAAGACATCTGAACTTCTAAACTTCCACAGCTTTCTATGTAGTACTTTCCATAATTCGCCGAAACCATCGTTACCTGAACGAATCCCCAATGGACTTCCAAAATCTGGCATGTCTGCACGATTTTAAGCGTTTGAGGTTTCATATTTTTACAATTGATTACAATTTCAGAATTACATTGATTATAATTTCAGAAAAAATGGATGATTTGACTTAGCATTGATTCATATGATTGGCGAATATTCTCTTAGGGGATATTATGTCAAATTCTGTCCAATAGGCGCATTTAATCGGCAAAATCCCGAGCTGCTTGTAGGATCTTTTAAACGTTCTGAATGGGAAGAGATCTGGTGAACTTGCTGGCCAAGGTAGTGTTGAGCACGCACGAAGGAGAGCAGTAGAAACTATTACCTGGGGGCAGACATGCACGAAGCATAATTACTGTTTATCTAAGTACACGGAATAGAATTCTCGAAAAATATTTTGACCAGGAATCGATTTTTTTCTGCTTTAAATATCCTGTGAGTTGAGCAGTTAAGATGGAACCTGGCATGGGATAGCTTCTCGTTTGATAAAAGAATGTGGAAGATGTCTGTTAATTAAATCTACTGTTTACTGAAATAAAAGAAATCAACATTTCTAAATGTAATTTATAACATTATATATATGAAGATTAATTAATAAGAAGAATAAACATTTTTCAGACATCTAAGTTATTTCTTAGTAATTATCAAAATTCCACAATAATAATACGTACGTACCATGTAACTAAAGTTTTATATCTAATTAATTTTTTATACACATTTCATAATATCATCAATTGTTTTAATAAAAAACTATAACCCCATATAGTTATTTAAAAACATGTAAGGGCGTTTGTTACAAGTCAGAAGTTTAAAATGGTGTTTAATATTATAATTTTGAAATAAACATTTCGAATATTTTCCAATTTCTTTCATAGCATACAAATAAAGAAAGAAATATCTCTGAACATAAAAAGTAAAACAAAATGGAATTGACCATTTGACATCCCAATATAAAATGCGTGCTGCTGGAAATCGTTGTCTTTTAACCAATCATTCAACTCAGGTTATTCCCGCCGACAACATTATTTTCTAAGAAGATCGAAAGGCGTGGTTTATTTGATCATTTGGCCAAATGCCATTTTTTGTTATTGCAATTCTTTAAATGTAACTTCTTGTTGAATTAAAGTTGGAAAACAAATATCGTGTTTCTAATAGTTGAATAGAATTCTAAAATCCAAGTATGTTTCTTCTTTCATATTAGGGGAAATGTATTACTTTTCTGTATACGTTTTTTTCGATATCAAATTTATGTAAAATTTAAATGCAAATAAGTTTACATTTTTCTTTTATTATTATTTTCTTCTTCTTCTTTTTTTTTTTTTTTTTTTCTTTTCAACACACTTTCAAAAACGCTTTTACTTTCATCCCCTTTTACTGCCCATCGTACCCCTCCTATTTTCAATTTTGTATTTTTTACTCTCCGAACTTACATGTGCGAAAAAAATGTTGTAATCATGACAAAAATTTGAATTTTAGATTTTGTTGTATCTACATGTTTTGAGATCCCGTGAGTTCATTTTTGCCATTTTTACAGCGATGTGTGTGTTTGTGTGGGGGGAGGTATATGTGTGATTAAACATGGTAGTGTCTAAACGCTTTGTTCAAATGAGCTGAAAGTTGGTACATATTTTATAGGTTACCGTAGCACGAACGCTGTTGATTTTGGTAAATCTAGCATTTGTACTTTATTTACAGGCACACAGAGAATTTTTTTTTTATTATATGATCTATGTATTCAAAGTTTTGAAAGTACGATAGCGTCTAAATACCTTATTCGATTGAGCTGGAAATTTATATACATGTTATAGGACACCGTCGCAGGAACATTAAAGATTTTGGTAACTCTGGCATTTGTAGATTTTTGCAGGGACACAACAAAAATTATTTATCATTATGGCCTATGGGCAGGACCTGATTATCGCACAGGCCGACAAGGCCTCGGCCTTGGGCACCTCTATCTAGAGGCATCAAAATAATTTTTTAATTTAAAAAATGCTATTTTTGGAAAAGATTTCCTTAAAAAAAACTTAACCAAAAGTTAGCTAACGATAATAATCTTTAGTTGAAAGTAGGGATTTTTTAATATATTTTAATCAATTATCCGATTAAATTAAAAAATACAACATTAGCTAGATTATGAAATATACCAGTTTTCGTGGAGATCGGTCGAGTGACACAACATTTTACAGCGGACCAAAAAATCCAGATAAATTTTCACTTGCAGACTTACAGTTATATAATACAAATTAAAGAACTTTGTATCATCCTAATGGAAAATATCTTTACATTTTCAGTAATATTTGGTCATTTGTTCATATTTACATACCCGCTGACTTCGTGTGGTATGAATGAGGTAGATTAGGATTTAAAAAGAAAACAGTATTATAAAGAATACCTTGTAAAAAATTACATTTCTATGCAAGTGGATTCCAACAGTCGTAGAAGAAGGATTACCCCTGCACAAATAACAATATTAATAATAATAGTTTGAGGTCTCGTTGCAAAATAAGTTAAAACTAATTTCTTATGAAGGTGATGCTTTAACTTTTTTACGAGCAGTCAAACATCGTGCATAAATTAGATTAAAAAAAAAAAACTTAATTTGTTAAAGAGGGGGGGGGGGGGTGCACCAAAATCGTCCTGGGCCTTAGGCCCCAACAGGTGGTAATCAGGCTCTGCCTATGGGCTCATATTATTTGAAGTGCAATAATGGTAAATTAACCCTTTGCCGGCCAAAACGCTCTAAAACGCTTTAAACAATGTTGCCAAATTTAGGGACCTCTTTTATTCAATAATCACCAATAATTTTGAGAAGCGATATTTGATATACATAATGCGCCAATAACCTTGCAAGTGATTAATCAACCATTACAGTTAAATTTTGGTGGCGGATATTGAATAAAACGTCCCTTAATTTGACAACACTAACCAGAGGAGTGAAATTAAGTACATAATTATAACGTCACATATTAATTAAGTACAGAATTATATTAAGTACAGAATTAAGTACAACATAGAATATGAAGAAAAATACTCAAACGCCCTATTATAATTTTCTCTTTTGTTTATTTAACGATTGTGCTTATTTTAATCTATTTAAAAAACCGATAATTACTTAATGTTCAGAAAGTCGAGTGGAGTCAGTGGAGGGAGATCTTTTTCAATTTAATAAATATTGTTTTAAAGTAATATATAATTATCAAACATGTTTTTGGATTCAATTATAGGATACCTCTTTTCATTATTTCAGGCAAAGTTCAACTAAAAGTGTATTTTTCGGTTTCAGTAGAAATATCTTATGAAATGTTTCAGTTGCAGACCAGGGTAATTTCTCGATCCTTTTCGTTCTATATTTTTCTAAGTTTTGCTACTATTCATATTTTTCGTAATTTTAATTTACGCTTCTTTTTTTAAAAAAACTGATTTTTTTTTCTTAAAATTATCTGAAACGTTATTTCACAATATTCAGATAGATATACCGGGTGTTATAAGTTCGTAGATATTTAAAAATTTATAAAAAATGAATGAATTTCTAGAATTCAACGCGCTTTTACGAAAAGTTACCTTCGGGAAAGGGGATTTTTGATTTGTATTTATTTATTTATTGTAAAGAAGAAAAAGTAGTTAAAATTTTCGTTGATAGAGGGTTTTGTACCAGAACAAATCACACATTTCCACAGAAAATTTTAGTTGTTTGGATGGAGGCAAATGTTTTCAAGAATTAGTACATGTGCCTGTCATCAGAACAAATTATAGTTTACAAGCTAAATACAACACCGATAACTGCAGAAAGAAGCATATCGGACTGGACGTAGGAGATTGCATTACGACTGTCATCATTTGACGACAAAAAAAAAAAAAAATATATATACATATATATATACGGTCGGTAACAAAAGTCTCCGAACACTAGCAAAAAAAGTACACTTAATACAGTTTTGTCAAATAAATCCTTGTCGAATACTGTTTTTAGACTGACTAAGAACAGCATTCGAGAATGATTTATGCTAGTATTCGGAGACTTTTGTTACCGACTGTAGGTGGTCAGAGGTCCACCACTGACAAGATTGTATAGATAGTTGTTTCTACTTTTTAGTGGTGTTTTTGTTTTGCTGTGCACAATTGCCCAGAGTGTATGCCAGCAAAGACCATTCTCAGTACCTCTAAGTGGTTCTGACTATCAACGCTATTGTATAGCGGCTAAAGCTGAGAATTTGTTAGTTACAATATTCCTTAGTTGATTATATTTTGATTATATTTATAATTTTATACAAGTGTTTGTTTTCCAGCCCGACGTAAAATGTCGGAGACTGCGGAAGATGTGAATGTTGAAGATACAAGTGATATCTTGGAGAGCTCTGATGGGTTCATTGCTAAGGCTTTGACCCTTCAAGAGGAATTGGTTAGTTTGTTTACCAAAAAGGAAATTAGGAAAGAGTTAAGTGAAAACCTTAGAAATAAACTTCAAAGTTTGATTAGGATTGTTATCGATCAATCTAATGTTATAGCACACATGACGGGAATAGTTGGCGAAAAGGACAGGCAAATTAATAGTAAACAATACAGTGATGTTGCTAAGAGAACTCCTGCTGTGTCCAGAATAGAGAGAGCAAGAAGTCGGTCTAGGACTCGGAAGACTTTCGCAGTGAAGATTCTTCCTCCTGACAAAACATCTAAATCTACTGATACCATAAAGACGATCAAGAAGTCTATTGATCCGTCGAAATTAAAAATAGGAGTAAACGCCATTAAGAATATTTCTAATGGTGGAGTAATTGTCGAGGTGTCACAGAAGGAGGACATTGATGTCCTGATCAAGGAATTTAAAGAGAAAGATGCCCTTAAAAGCTTTGAGGCAATTGAAATGAAGAAGAGACACCCCCAAATTATAGTGTTTGGAGTGGACGAAGAAATTGAAGAAGGTCAGTTAATTGATGAAATCAAGCAAAATAATCAAATTGCGTGTGTTGATGACTTGAAGATTAAATACAAGTATAAAGGTAGAGGTGGGTGGAATTGGGTGTTATCCCTCAATCCTGTTGATTTTGTGGAGATAATGAAACAAAAGAAGATTAAGATGTGTTGGCGGAGGATGGACTGTAAGGAACACCTCCGGCCAATGCTGTGCTTTAATTGTGGAAGATTTGGGCATACTAGTAAGTTTTGTAGAAACACTAGAATATGTATGAGATGCGGTGAAGAAGGGCACGAGATGAAAGATTGTAAGAATGAAGCCAAATGTGCCAATTGCTTACATTCCAACAATATATTTAAAACAAATTATAAATTAGACCATATCGTTACTGATAAAGATTGCCAAGTTTGGAATAAGGAAATTGAAAGATTAATTTCAAGAATAGACTATGGTTAATAGGGCTATCAACAAAATATGCTGCTGGCATTTAAACTTGGGCAATAGTAAAGTGGCTTCGGCCACACTTTTTCAAGATTTAAAGAGTAGCGATATGGATCTAATTAGTATCAATGAAATGTATCTGTATAAAGATAAGATTGTGAATTTACCAAAAAATTGTAAGGTGTTTTATAATAATTTTCAAGCAAAGGCTGCTATTATTATTTGTAATCCTTATTTTACTACTTTTTGTTATTATTGTAGTAGTTCTGTGGTAGTTGTGGAGATCACAATTGGTATTTTTAAATTTATTGTTGCTTCTGTGTATTCCAAACCTTCTGGTGACATCAGGGATGAAATAAATGTCATCCAACTCCTATTAAATAAATATACTTCAACTCCTTTTATTATCATGGGTGACTGGAATGCTAAGTCCTACATATGGGGACAAAGGCCCTTGGATGATAGAGGCGACAGAGTTATTGAGTTATTATTAGGATATGATTTAATGTTATTGAATCGACCTGATTCTTTACCCACTTTTATTAGAGGAGAAAGAAAGAGCTGGATTGATTTAGTTATGGTCAAAGGCTTTGACCATAACATTACTTATGATTTTACTGTGTTAGACAAACACTATGGTAGTGATCATAACTTGGTTACTACTAATATCCATTTGGATACCAGTATTAAGCTGGAGTGTAACCAGATTTCCTTGAAAAGGTTAAATTGGTGGAAAATGAAGTTGAAGCTCTTAGATCTGATTAATAATTTTAGGGTTATTAATACTGTGGAATTTGAAAAGTATATAGTGGATTTTCAAAATAAGCTGCATGAGGTGATTGTTGATTGCGTCAGGAAACCGTTGGAAAAACAGAAGAAGAATGCTCCCTGGTGGACTCTGGAGCTGCAGTGCCTTAGGAGCAAAACTAGGGCTTTCAGACGTCGTTATCAGAAAGAAAGGGATGAGGATGAGAGGATGGTGAAGCTCTTAGACTACAGAAAAAGTCAGAGTAAATATAAGAAGCTTATCTTACAAACAAAAAGAGAAAAATTTAAGGAATATATCGGGAATATCTCAAAGAAGTCTATATATAATAGCTTTTATACTATTGCTGTTGGAAAAGCTAAAAAGAGTATTGAAATTGAAAGTGTTTTCAAGGAGAATGGTGAGAAAACTGAAACCAGAAGTGAAAGTATTAGAGTGATTTTGGAGCATCACTTTGGAGTTAATTACAATGTTTGGAAAAGGGAGAAGTTTATCAACGAAGACGACTTTCAACAAGTCACTGAAAATGAGGTTGCCATGGTAATAGGGAGTTTGAAGGATCACAAGGCTCCTGGTTTAGACGGGATCCAATATGAAATTATTAAGCACATCTTTTATGCTGATAGAAAATGGTTTACGATGTTAATGAATTACTGCTTGAGCAACAGTATCTTTCCAAATGTTTGGAAAAGAGCTAAGGTGTTATTGATACCTAAAAAAGGGCAGGATCCCGCCTACCCAGGAAGTTATAGACCTATTTGTCTACTTCCGACATTAGGTAAGATTTTGGATAAAATCGTTACAAGAAGACTTGATTATTATTTAGAATCTAATAATATTATTTCGAGGAATCAGTATGGATTTAGAAAAGGCTTCTCCACTTCGATGGCTCTTAAGAATGTGGTTAACAACATTATTAGGATAAATAATAATAAAGAAATTGTTATGCTTCTCTCTATAGATTTCAAGAATGCCTTTAACAGTATTTTTTGGGAATCTATTCAAGATTCTCTTTTGAAGTATAAGATTCCGCCCAGTCTCTTTAATATTATTTTATCCTTTCTGGACCATAGAGAAGTTTCCTATGATGATGTTGTGTTGAAGTACAATAGAGGTGTCCCGCAGGGTTCCAGTTTAGGACCGAAGATTTGGAATATGGTTATTAATGATTTGTTAGAGATGCCTGAGGATAAAGGTATTGTCCAGGCATTTGCTGACGATTTGCTAATTATTGCAAATGCGACTGCTCCTTATCATTTTGTTAGTATTGGTAGTTATTTTATGGAAAAAGTTTATGGCTGGGCTACTGTTAGAGGTTTAGTAATCAATCAAAACAAATCATGCTATACTATGATCAGGAAAGGAGCTAAACTGATCTCCAATACTCCTAAGTTGAAGTTTAAAGATATGAAGATTGAGTATTATAAGGCTATTAAATATTTAGGAGTTATGATTGATTACAAATTCAACTGGACAGAGCATTTAAATTATCTATATGAGAAAGTGGAGGAATATTCTCTTAGCGTGAGGAGTATTGCCAGGGCCACGTGGGGCTTAGATAAGAATTTATTAAAAATTTTATATTTTGTGGTTGTTGAGAAGATCATAGAGTATTGTGCAGAGATTTGGTTCTCGGAGAAAAGATACATTAGAGATAAGTTGAAAAGTATTCAACGAATTTATCTTTTAGTTATATCTAAGTGTTATACCACGGTGGCCACGGATGCTCTTTGCGTCATCACTGGCGTCATGCCCCTTAGTATCACCCTAAAATTTCACCAAATGAAGATTATGATTTTAGATTGGAAAGAAAATGTGAGATATGGCTCGCATGAACTGGATGCCAATGATTATCTTAAGGAAAATACGAAGACTGTTATTCCTTGGAATCCAGTCAGTATTAAATGGAAGTATTATGATGAAAGAAATTTGGACGAGTTGGGGAAAGAAGAGTGTATTTACACGGATGGATCGAAAATGAATGAAAAAGTTGGCTGTGCTTACTTGCACATTAGAAATAATCTGATCTTAAATTACTTTTTATTTAGAATCTCCGATCATACAAGTGTTTATGATGCGGAGGCAATTGCTATTAAACAAGCAGTTATTTTTGCTAAAGTTCAAAGGTGGAGTAATGTCAATATTGTCACTGACTCCAGGTCTGTGCTCTCGGCTCTGGAAAGCTTTGAAGTGAAAAACGATATCATAAATGATATACGTCAAGAGGTTGAAGATTCTGAGTGTACATTTAAATTCTTTTGGATTAAAGCTCATGTAGGATTTAAGTGGAATGAGGAGGTGGATAAGTTAGCAAAAGAAGCCACTGAGAAAGAAGTGATAGATGTGTTTGTTAAGAAGAAAAAGAATCATTTAAGAGCGCAATTTAACAAGTACAAGATTCAGGAGTGGCAGAGTGAGTGGGAGAGTTCAGACACTGGACGTCATACATATCAGCTCTTTCCTAGGGTTGATACAAGGAGGAATTTTGGCGATTTCTACCTCAATCAGTTGGTTACGAATCACGGCTTCATGGGAACTTACCAGAATAGATTTTTTGGTAAGAGTTTCCTGTGTAGCTGTAACCAAGGAATTCAAAATATCGAACACATTGTTTACGCTTGTCCTTTAGTTGAGGAATTGAGGCTCAACTATTTCCCAAAAGATTACAAAAATATAAAGCTTTTTATATTATTGACCAACAAGAAAACCAAGATTGGTTTGTTGGAAATCGTTAAATATTTTTGTAATATATTATTTTCTAATCTCTAAGTTAGAGGTGAGTGTTTTTAGTTATATTGTGGTGTGTGTTGTGGTGTGTGATATGGTTTTGTGACTTGTTATTTTCAGGAGTATTATTTGGCTCGTTTTTATGGAATTCTTAGAGATATTAATCTCTTGGGGTTTGTATCTTTAAATTATTCTGTGTGTTGTGTTGTGCTGTGACGTGTTAAGTGTTTTTGTTTATTGACTTTGTTCAATTATATATATTTATTATTTAAATTATATTTAAAGTTTGAGTTTGCGTTGTTTTCATAACTTATTAGAATGGTTGTATTTTTATTCTTATGTTTACTAAGTTTTGGAAGTTTTGTGTATGAAAATGTGTTGTGGTGATGTTTATTTATGTTGGAGTGTTCTTTCTGTTTTTGTTTGTTTTGTTCCTTGAGAGTTTCAAGGAACTGGTTTTAATAAAAATAAAATAAAAAATGGTATTTGTTATTTCTTTTTGGGAACTGGCTTATTTTTTGTATGTTTGGTGAACGAGCTGTTTCGTGCCTCTGACCTGGCTTCTTGTTTTCAATTTTGCCTAATGTTCCCATACACCCACTACTTGATAATATATAAATGTTGTTTTATTGAATATTTTATCTTTTATTGCCGTGTCTGGCTTTAGTTTGTGACCTTCCTGTTGGGGGGTGTGTTGAGGTGGGTTGTGGTGTGGCGCTGTTCGCTGCGGCGGCGCCTGGGCTTTGCCTGGGTGGTTTGCGGGCGGTGGCGCTTGCGTGTTGCACTTGCTGGGTGGGTGCCGCTCTGTGCGGTCCCTGTCTCCCGCTCGGTGCGGGCGGTGTGTGGTGTGGTGTCTGGGGTGTCGGAGCCTGTGGGGCTCCTGCTGGTGGGGTTGCTTTTGTGGCGGCGAGACATCACGGTACTCGTATGTCTTCGGATAGGTCGAGTAAGAAGTTTCTTACCGACTGTAGGTGTAAGTAGAAGAAAAGTCAGAAATGAACTGTTAATCTGCAATATATAGGTTTCTGATTTGTATATTTTTTGTTGCTGCATCTGTGCAGTGCTCTCAATCGATGAAAAAAAAAGGGGGGGGGGTTCTCCACAAGAATGTTTTTATCGTAAATCACGTTCAATCTTGCCAATTCTATCAAATTCTATGAATTTTTAAAACATATACAGACTTATAGAACAGCCGCATATTATATATATATTATATAGATAGATAGATAGATGTGTATGTTACAGAATCCTTTTTTTAATTTTTTCGTCTTTTGTCATGCTGTTTTTATTATTATAATTAAAACCAACTGGATAATTTTCTCACAAAAACATAATTTCGTCAAGTGAAGGAATGACCAGTAACATAATGATAAGATTAAAATAAATAGCTTATGATATTTATCGTTATAAAAAAAACAAAAAAGAGCATATTCCCAAATTATTTTCTGGGGAAAAAATAAAAACTCCCATTTATATATCTTTAAGAAACAAATTGAATACATAAATTTAACTGAGAGAGTGTTGATATCATTTGAACACTTACACAATATGTTTGTTTAATTTTTCTTTCCACACTGAAAAATTGTTTTAAGATGTCTGAAACTTGTTTTATAGTCATGTTATAGAACATGTGCACTCGTTTGCACAAGTAACTTTATCTATCTGTGACATCTTAAATTTTAATGAGCGAAGAAATGATTTAAATTATAAGTTAAAAACATTTTTGTCAAGAAGAAGAAAAGTTCTCAAATTATTTCTGTAGAAAAAATAAAACCACCCATGTATATATCTTTAAGAAACAAATTGAATACATAAATTTAAACGAGGGAATGTTGATATCTGAATACTCATTCAATATGTTTGTTCAATCTTTCTTTCCAAACTGAAAAATTGTTTTAAGATGTCTGAATCAGGTTATAGAACATGTGTTAACATGTGCACTCGCTTGCACAAATAGCGTTACCTATCTGTGAGATCTTAAATCTTAATGAGCGAAGAAATGATTTAATTTGTAAGTTAAAAACGCTTTTGTCAAAAGGGGAAAAAATATATCTTTAGGAAAAAATAAAAACCACTCATTTATATATCTTTAGGAAACAAATTTAATACATAAATTTAAAGGAGGAAATGTTTATACCCGAATACTCACACAATATGTTTGTTAAATTTTTCTTTCCAAACTGAAAAAATGTTTTAAGATGTCTGAAACTTGTTTTATACCAGGTGTTAACATGTGCACTCGTTTGCACAAATAGCGTTATCTATCTGTGACATCTTAAATCTTAATGAGCGAAGAAATGATTTAAATTATAAGTTAAAAACTTTTTTGTCAAAACAACAACAGTAAAAAAAAAGTAAAAAGACATAATAATACTAATTACATATATATCAATAACATTTTATGAGTTGTTTTAAAAAGCATTAATTAGATAAAGGAAATATGAATATTTCCTTATAAAATACTATGTTTTTGTATTCGTAGGTCTACATATGGTATATACATGTGAGTAATATTTCATAGCTTAAAATTTTAAAACAATTTTTCCTTTTAATTAATGGTCCAAATTCATGAGCTAACATAAACGCCATATTTATACCAAACACTAAATACATAATATTTGTTAACTTTTCTTTTAAAAATTAAAAATATCTTTGAATATCATCATTCTGGATTATGTATAGATAATCACCCACATATATTCTGCTACTTGTTTTTATTTTTTGTATTTTTAAGGATAGGAGCAAATAAGCCAAACGAATTGAAGAGAGAGGAAAAAAAAAGTCTTCAACATAAAAGTTATTATTGTAATTATAATATTAATAATATTAATATCTTGATTAATATTATTTGTGTTGGAGATCAAATATACTGCGACCATATTTGATGCGCCTAAAATAGAGTACGGTACGAAAGGATTAGAGGGATATCAAATAAACCTACAGGTTGGGAATTGGTAAACACCCTGTCATTCTGCGTTCCCTTAACACTTATTTTCTATCATGAAAGTTATCACCTTTATTTTAACGCTGGACTCTTGGATTCAGCACATGCGCAGCCTCCCATGGTCACAAAACATATGGCCGAATTACAGTGCCGGGAAAAAAACAAACATCTTTACACTTGTTCGAAAAAAAAAAAAGAAAAATTTACATGTCAATTGCCATTCCCGCCATAAAAATGTGTCGAACCCACGTGATGACATGTGGTGTTAGTCTATCGCAGATGACCTTTCCCTATCCTATCAACACTCAGTTCACCTCGTGGACTTTTAGAGAAAGGCTGTATGCTCTTTGCCCCAGCCAGCCAGTATTTCGTTCATTTATTTAAAGTTTGGGAACCTACATCGGTATTCCTACTCCACACAATGGGTCGGATTAAGCTTAAAATGGAAGAGAAATATTATGCCTTCACTCTGCTAGAGAAAGGAATCTCTGTGATTGATGTAGCCAGAGATCTGGCAGATCATTCTATATGTAGCCAGTTGTAGACATCTGGGAAATGTAGTCAGAGATCCGTGTCTAAACGGCTGCAGTTGGTAATAAAATGCAAAGGTCAGACGATAAAATACTGACTGTAATGTGATATTTACAATAAATTACTAGTATGTTATGATTTTGTATTAAATGTTTACATTTTAATGACCTTGTAAAGATTTTCTACATCTAGAATGATCTGCCAGATCACTAACTACATCAATCACAGAGATACTCTTCTCTAGCAGAATCAAGGCATCAGATTTCTCTTCCATTTTAAGCTTTTCCTAACCCATTGTGTAGAGTGGGAATTCCGATGTAGGTTATCAAACTTTTGACGAACAAACAAAATATTGACCGGCGGGAGCAAAGAGCGTATAATGTGTTTGTAAAAGTCCACGAAACGAACTGGGTGTTGATAAGATAGAGAAAGGTCGTCTGTGACCGACTAACGTCACGTATCATCGCTGGGGTTTGACACATTTTCAAGGCGAGAACGGCAATTTTTACCGGCACTGTAGGGGAGACCGGGGCACAGTGGACCACTTTTACACTCTTATTTATTTATTTATTTTTTCCCACAAAACAGAAAAGCAATGTACTTGAAAAAAAATAGGAAACAATCTCTAAGCCCTTCTTAACATGTCTTAATTTTTATAACAATATTTCTAATATATTATGAATTAAAAAATAAATTGTGAGCACTCACAAAGTGGACCACTGTGCCCCATCACCAGGGTACAGTGGACCAGTCCCTTTGTTTATATTAAATTAATATAAATTACTTTTCTTTTCTCTAAAATTAGTTTCTTATACTATTCTAGTCTAAATAACATAATTCTAGCATTTTCATGAAATAAAATAACCAAAATTAAATTAAAATAAACAAATAGGAAATCAAATCTCAGTAAGAAAATTTATTAAATTTAAATAGATATTGTTTTTTATTCTTTTATTAATATTATATAAATCAATTAATTTTTTAATTCAGATATTAATAAATATTATACTACTATTCAAATATTTAATATTTTTGTAATTATTTTGAGGTATAATTAATTTACATTGTATTTGTAGGACAAATGTAAATAAAATACATTAAGCTACTTATTTTGCTTTTCACGTGTTATTTCTAAAAATAATAAATAAGTCCTTCAATTTATTCAATTAGATATCGTTTTTTATTAATATTACATAATTCAAATAGTTAATAAATTTAGATATTAACAATAATTATATTACTATTCAAATACTTACTCTTTCAGAAAATTATTAATATTTTTATTTTATTATAACATTAAGATATTTATTACTATGAGATATACTTTACATTATATTTGTATCTATAAGTTTAACTAAAACAAATAAATTGAATATAACTTGTACTTTTAGGCCACACTGGAAGGTGGTCCACTGTGCCCCGTGTCAGAGTAAAACAAATAATAATAATAAAATAATATATAGACTATAAATATTTTAATATTTTTTAGGAATTTAAAAACAACATTATTTTTCCTTCCTTTAACAGCTATATAGTATTTATAGTCATTAGTTCAATCTTTATAAAATTTTAAAAACTTCAATGTGAAAAAATTACTTTGAGCACCTCAAAACATAAAAAATGCTCAAAAGGCTCATATTACTATTTCCGATGTGATTTTTTTGGCTGCATACAACTAGTACTATGCTGTCATACATGTGTATCCATATGAACTAAAAGAGTTGAATATTAATAGATTTAAATAGGGGTGGTCCACTGTGCCCCGTCCTCCCCTATATCATATAGAAACGGTTAAAATTTGCTATTCTGCTTATGGGATTTGTTTAAACATATTTAATCGTAATTGTGAAGAAATAGTTAAAACATAAATTATTTATATTCACTTTAAATGATGTATGTTTAATAAGTCAAATATAATATTAAGCGATTTGTTATATCCGGTTACTTTCTTTATAAAACTAGTCCATATAAAGACAATAAATATTTTTTCCAATGCAATGGTTGCATTGTTAAATAAAGCAACCATTCCTAAGGTATGCAATCAATCTGAACAGTACTATTAAGCTTTTTGAGATACCTCTTTATTTCTTCATGATGAAAGACTCGAAAAGAAAGCAAAACAGTTCAGATCCATAAAATGGTCTTGGGAAACAAAACGAATCTGACCATTTGACATCATAACTTATTCCTTTAGCAGAACCATTACGTATGTATTTACGGTAAAACGACCATGAGGTAACCAATCATGTTTAGTTTCATTTTTCAGATGTCAGTGGATTACCAAAAGAGCGAAGGAGAAAGAGGGCAGAAACAAAATTGTATGGGAGTGTTTTGAGTTCATTTAGAAATATGGACTAAGAGCTTATTTTTTCTTAAATTTAGCTTTTTGAATCAGTAGAAGTACTGAAATAGAAAAGCATAAAGTTTATTTGATTATATTATATTAATGATTAACTTATGGTTAATTTTGATTATTGGAAACGAATTTAATTAAAAATAATTAATTTAATTAAAAATAATTATACTTCACAGTAACGAAGTATCTTTTCTTTAATAAATAAAATATTAAAGTGCTTAATTTCACAATTTTAAAGGTAAAATTTTGTAGTTTAATCCAGCGGTCGGTAGACTATTCGACTTCACGGACCGTTAAGGACACATTTTGAAATCTTACAGACCATTTATTAAAATAATTTAAAATATCGAGAACCACTAATACAGGGTGATTAAAATTAAAGTTACGATTTCAAAATGGATTAATTTTAAAACTGCCCATCACAGCTATTTGATATTTTACCAGAGTCATCGTCAGACAATGAAATTTCGTTTATTTAAAAAAAAAAAAAAAAAAAAAAAATTCTAAAATATGCTGTTAATTATCCGTAAAATGTTTGTTTCATGAAGCTCCTTTTTTTCTCTTTTCACTATGACTTTTCCGTTGTAAACACGTATTCTTTTTTTTTTCTAAAAAAATTGTAGTAAACCCTTGAAGTATATTGTTTCCTGCTATTCCATTGTGTTGCTAACAACATTCGTGTGTTAAATGAGTCCATTTAGGCGTTTCCCCTGACATTCTCTTGACAGCGCCATCTATAGGAACATGTTGGAACTACTTGTTTCCTTCCTCAAAAAAAAAAAAAAAAAAAAAAAAAAAAAAACATTGCCTCACGATTGCTCTGGTAAAATATCAAATCACTGTGATTGGTAGTTTTAAAATTATATCGTTTTGAAATCGAAACTTTAATTATAATCACCCTGTATTATTAATTCAATAAATCAACATGTTTTTAAAATAATAATCAGAGAATTTCAATAGTACAAATATGAAATAAATTTATTTTATAGAAAAGTTACAATTTTTTTTTTTTTTTTTTTTTTTTTTTTTTAAATACAATGTAAGCATATACATAAATACTTATTTAGTCATAAAAACCATGCTTAAAAGTTGTTTGATTATAGCATAAGAACTATAGGAGAAAACCAGGAACACCTTTTTATTGCTTCTGCATTATAAGGGTCAGAGATATGAACCCTGAGTGCCGAAGACAGAATACAGGAAGTACAGATGCAATACCTACGATCTTTAAAGGGCTGCACAATAATGGATAAAATCACAAATGAAGATATTAGAAGATAATTAAAAGTTTTTATCCTCTTAAACAAGATCCATAAATACAGCACTAATTGGAAAAATCATATCCAACGTAAGACACACGAAAGACTACGGTAAAGGTAGTCCACACAACAAAAATTGCCATTCTGTGATAATTTCGAACAAAGTTACGTGTGGACACATGTTTTTTACCAACCAACCCTCAAAAGAAGGGGAGGGGGTGATAACACGAAATTTCAAATAATCCCTTTTTAGTTTGTTCTACCTTCTACTGCGTTCCAAAGGCAAGCGAGACTGAAAGCGCTGATTCGACCAAGAAGCCGGAACAGTCTCCAGCCTAATCCTTGAAGAAGAAGAAGATTATAAGAATTTCTATGTTATATTCTCTATATTATGTTTGGTCGATGGTGTTCGGCTGGTGTATGATTTCTTTTACAATGAAGAAATGTTTTCAACATAGTCTTCCGAGATGACAATTGAAAAAGTTTGTAGAATGCTACGCAGATGAGTTGTTGATTAGACAAGGAAAAATCTCACTGCTCTGCAAAAAACATTTTTTTCGAGATCTGATACAATTCTTGTTGATTCTTATGTAAAATGACCTCCTGAATCCGAATATGACCACCATTTTGCACAATCACCCGCCGTTTTCTAGATACACCCCCTCCCTCATTTTTATCATTGTTTGGTAATTTTATACCCATTAGTTTGATCTGGAGAAACGATGATTATTTTAACCGTTAAATGTTTTCTGATCTGAGGAGCTACAGTGGTAGAAAGTTCTAAAACACGAACATTTGTAGTAAGGAGGAAATTTGAGGGGATGTGTGCCCAGAATACAAAAGAAAATCCTTAAAAAGAATCAGTTTCTGTTTCTTTTTTTTGCAATATTTCTCTTATTTTTTACATATTCCAGCTTCCAGTTTACTCTTTCCTTACCAAAACACCCCAAATAATAAAAATTATACTGTGAAAATTTTTTCAAAATGTTGGTAAAGTCTCAAAGTTCTCGAAAGAAAGTTTGACTGATTCACTGTACGACGTTTGATTTCAATAAGTCCCACGTTAAATGTTTTGGGCAGTAAAACATGAACAGTAAAATCTCTTGCTTTGACACGCGTTAAAGGTCATTGCTCTTATCATTGTAGTCGTCAGTCGTTATCTACCTTTAGTACACGTTTTGCGATAAGAGAGTGAACTTTATGGTGTTCTCGACGGTGGTGATCTTGTGTAGTGATCTTTAACACTTGTCAAAGGAGGATACTTTACTGTTCATGTTTTACTGCCCAAAACATTTAACGTAGTAGTTATTGAAAACAAACGTCATACAGTGTATCAGTCAAACTTTCTTATAAGGGTTTTGAGACTTTACCAACATTTTGAAAACTTTTTCACTGTATAATTTTTATTATTTTGGGTGTTCTGGTAAGAAAATGGCAAACTGGAAGTTGGAATGTGTAAAAAATAGGAAAAATATTGTGGGAAAAAAAAAAAACGAAAACTGTTTATATTGATTTTCTTTTGTTTTCCGGGCCCAAATCCCCTCAAATTTCCTTCTTACTACAAATGTTCGTGTTTTAGAACTTTCTACCTCTGTATATGATGAAATAGTGTCAGAGGCAATTTTCAAGCCGAGCACTGTCATCAAAGATTTCGACGCTAAAGGGAAATAGCAGACAACAGTTTTGGTAGCATTTAGCGAAACGTCTTTGTGCAAAAAAGAAACGAAACGAAAGTACTTCTGTATATAAGACAGAAAACGAATTCCACGACTTTTTAATTAACCAAAAGTATTAAAAAATGGAAAAACAATAGTTTATTAGATGATACTGCACACAAATTTAAACACAAAGGTTCAAAAAACATAGGAATTAACATATTACAAAATATGTCATTGATTATTTATAAAACATATCATAAAATATCATAAGATATTATAAAGCATACCTTTTGGATACCTCTTCTGCAAAATAGATTTCGATCCATTGAGATGGATCAAGCTCAAGCATAGACTAGAATATGACAACTCTCGAATAGTAATTAGGCTTTAAATCCAAGCTAAGATAGTACTTTACACAATTTGGTTCCTAAGATTAGAAATAATTATTTCTGTAAAAAATACGTTGTTATAATTTTAATTTGAACTATTTAAATTGCTTCGTTATAATGATGACTAACACTCATAGTTCCTCCTCGTACTTTTAAAATAAATAATAATTTCCAATTTTTTTCTTTTTTACTCAGTAAATTTCAGAAAAGAAATTAAATAATAATTTTCTATTTTTTCTTTATTCATTATTAAATTTCAGAAAAAAAGAAAAAATGTAGTTGGTTCAGTCATATACAGGAAATTTAAACTTCATAAAACTATTATAAGACGTTTGAAACTATAAAGAAATACATCTTCAAAATCAGGATAATTTTTTTTTTCTACGAAACCCCCTTAATCTAAAAATGAAGCAAAAATAACAAATTCCGAAAACTAACATACGGCTACTTTTCGGAGAAAAAAAATTGCCCGAAAAACAACTATATAACCTATTTTTCATTCTGAAGGAATATTTCCATCAAAGTTTGAAATGCATTTTAGAAACTTGTTGTTCTCTACAAAATATATGGAGAAAAGTACTTTATTCCATTCCCTCCCTCAATAGACATGAGGTACTTTTTTTTTTATTCTAAAAACCGGAAAAATAGTGGCTGTAAAATAATGCTTGCATCTAAAACGCTTTTTCGCTCTCCAGTTTTTTCCTACTTTCGGATTTGATGACCTAGTGCTGTTTCTCCCTTTGGATGGAAGTCCGACCGCTATTTTGTTTTATTCCTGAAGATTCTGCATAAATAATATGATTGTTTTTCTTCATTCAGTTTAAAGAAAGGGGTGTTAAATATAGCGTTTTATATGTATTTTTTATTTAAGCTCATATCTAAATACATTAATACAATAATATCTCAACAATATCTAATTACAAAAATTCTTGGATTCCTTCTCATTTTTCAATCATCCATTTACCTCATAAGTAACAGTTTCTTTTTATTCTTTCTTCTGCGGTTGAAATTTATTTCACTGACACCTTGACCCACGTTTTTTATTTTTTATTTTTTCACGCTAAACTGGATTGACACAGAGAATACAAGAAGCAGCAATTCCTTTCTGGCAATTCTAGGGCTCCAAATAATCCGCCCTTCTGTTCTTCGATCTCTTAACTAATTTTCATGTATATTTCAGACGGTTTTAACTGATTTTTTTTTTCTATTTTATCAAACTTGCAGGTTTATTTTTTCCATGCCGATTAGCGGTGGTTTTACTACGCCGTGACACCAAGAATAAATAAAGGGGGGAAATGTCAAAAATGCAGATGAAGATACGAAAAAAAAAGTGTAACCCATACTTGCCAACATACTATTTAACATTCCGTAGTATTGTTAGCCCCGCCTTCTTTTTCACACCAGTATCTTTTTAGAGTATTTTTCTTCTTATTTAATCGTATTTTCATTTGGAGAATATTATTCTAAAAATTTACCGGTGTGAAAAAAAGGGCGGCACTAATAACACCATGGAATATTAATTAGGATGTTGGGAAGTATGGTAACCAAAGTCTGCAAAAAATAAATAAATAAATAAATAATAAATAAACTAACACCGATAAGAATACACACTAAAAATCTTCAAGGGAAAGACATCAAGGAGTGGAACAAACAGGGTTCGGGGCACTTAATTTCTCGACAAGTCTTCCTTTTTATATTACGATGTGGATATAATTTGCAGATTAATGCACAAAAATACTGTTGTTAAAAGATGATGAATAAAAACTTCTTAAACAAAAACCATAAATTGGAAATAATTGAAATACTTTTTTTCGAGTAGGAATAGTAACACGACTTTTCCTCAAGCGAATAAATAGACAGAAGTGCAGCATGAAAGCTGCAACGTACAAAACCTAAGCAAATAAAAAAATTAAATAAATGGAAAACAACTGGTAGTTCCCTTGCGTCTGTTAGAGTCGTCGTCTGATAGAGGGTGCAATAGATTTTTTCGAGATATACCTCTATTGCGATTTTACGATTTTCATGTTAGGGTAGGTGCTCCAGTGATTGGCATGCTCCAATAATTGACATCTATTCCGCAATAATTAATAAATAAGAAAATTAATAAAATCATATATTTTACATACAAGAATTTTAACATTTTATGTCAAACACTGGAGCATAGGGTGCTAATAATTGGTAAAATGAATAACTAGCAGTGTCAAACACTGGAAAAAAAAACGAAATCCTGTTTGTACAATAAAATAAGCTTCAATTACATTTAAGACAATAAATGTTAAAATCTTATTCCGTAAAGCTATTTGAAACGACTCCAAACACCTAAAATATTTCTGGAACTCACAGATCTTCTCTTTCGCAATTTTTAGCAAGTCCCTAATTTCTCATATTTAATGTCCGATTTCTCCAAACAAAACACCCCCTACTACCGCACCGACTAACTTACTTTTATTTCGCATATTTCGCAAAAGAAAAAAAAAAAAAATTCCACAAAAATTACATCCCTCCCCTTTTATCTTTACAAAATGGCCACTTGAAGCAACAACGGCAGAAAAAGTTCGCAACGTAAAATGAAGTTCCGTTATATCGCAGTTTTTATACACTTCTTTCTTCTTCCTTGGAGAGAAAACAATGTGCAACAACCCCAGGCAAAAACCAAACCGAATAATATATTCTTTTTTTTTTTTTTTTTTTTTTTTTTTCGTAATAAAGTAACAGACCAACTGTTTCTGGAGATAGGTGTGTTAGGGCTTGAATACTATCGTACAGGTGAAAAAATTCGCATAGTTTGAAGATAGTTTTCATTTTTTTTTCCTTGGTTGGATTTCATTTTTTCAAAAAGTAGAGTCCATCCACATGATGACCTACTGTTATGAATACGTAATGGGAGAAAGAGATTGGAAATAGGCGCAAAGATTTCAAAGTTCCATAAGCCTGTAATATGCCTGCAAATGGAATTTCAGATGCAATTTTGTTCCAAAGCTTCTATGTGCTAAAATAGCATTTGAAATCGGAATTTAAAATTTATAAGAAAAGTACACAAATAATGTTTTATCTCGAGGAAATATAATGTTAAGATAAAGTAACTGTATTATTACATCAGGTACAAATTAAAGTAAATGTTGCAATATTTTATATTTAATACGTGAAATAACACGAAATATTTTTGCTCTTAAACAGAAGTGTTATCATATAATTTATTCAAATGTAATCATTAATTTGTATTTGGTGCATATTCTTTGCGTGGTTTAAGATATTTTTTATGAAAGCTTACTTTTTGGTTTTTCATTCGTAATTAAAAGAAATTGCACATTACGCTAAATATGAGAATGCAATCTAACCTCGATAACGTGAACACTGTTAACATGAATTACTGTTTCCACAATACCCGTCAAAATGAAGATTAGTTTAGTTATATGACGATTAGTTACTGATAACCTGAACTACTGATAACATGAACAAACTTTTTATCCCCCTTGAGATTCATGTTAACAAGGTTCGATTGTACATATCAATATCTTAACGGAATTTCAATCGAATTGTCGCCTGGTAAGCGTCTATTTCTTTAAATCTTGTCAATGGTATTTCCATTCATTATAATTGCACACCATCTAGATTCACTCTCTTACCTTCCCCATATAATCCTATGTGGTTTTTGTTTCAGTGTTTCAAAATTTAGGATCATTTTACTTTCTTCTATATTCAATAGAAGAAAGTAATTGATTCGTAAAATTTTTCGACCACGGGTTTTTGATGGATTTACACGTTTTGAGAGCTTTAGAACAAGATTTGACCATTTTTTAGAAAATATCTGTCTGTCTGTGTGCGTGTGACAAAATTTTGTGGCGACTGTATCTCAGGTACTACTACACAGAATTTCATATTTATTGGCATGTAGTTAGACATTGACATAAATTAGTGCCTATCAACTTCTGGTAAAAATTGTCCAACAGCTTGCGTTGCCATCCCATAGGACACAATTTTGTATAAATGTGCATAAAGAGAATTATTTTTTAATTAATCATTATGAAATTTAAAAGAATTATTCGTAATAGAGCTAGTCAACTGGGGAAAAAAATGTGTATGTAGGAGCCTCGCCTCCCCCCTTCGAGGGGAGTAAATTTTCATGATGGGTATCTTCCAAAAGAGCTCGCCAATACTTTTAAAACAAATGGTTGAACCATCGATCTGCGATTATTTAAAATAAAGTTATCGATTTTTTTCATTTTCAAATATATATATATATATATATATATATTTATGTAATATTGAGAATAAAAATGTCTTTTTTTGGATATTTAGTGTTATACTACTTCTCTAATATAGAAATCGTCTGCATTGTCATGGAAGATAATTTTTTTAGATAATAATTTTAATAAATTATCATCTAAACATACTACTTTTCTTTTACGGCCACAACATACTACTTTTTTTTTTTTTTAAATGAATATCCACCAATAATTTTGAGGAGTGAGTGATATCAATAATAGACATTTGATCTTCGTAGATCTCTTTATAAAGACGTCTCATTGAGGGCCTTATTCACCAACTTCTTAACACTCGGATTAAACCACGGATCAGCAAATCCGAGAATTAAAGTAGCTGGTGAACAGCGGATTTGGTTGATCCGTAGAACAGAGGTTCACTTTCTGCTTGGCGAACTTCCGTAGCGAGAAACTGCCTATCCTTGTAAACATAACTTAACAATTCTATTATGACGCAGTATGGAGAGATTTGATTGGTTCATTTGTTTTTTATTGATTTGAGTGTATTTTACATTGCACTAGAGCTACATTATGGTTAATTAGGCTATATTTAATTGGTTCATTTGTTTTGAGTATATTTTACGTTGCACTAGAGCTACATTTCAGGAAATTAGGCGATATTTGATTGGTTCATTTGTTTTGAGCGTATTTTACGTTGCACTAGAGCTACATTATGGGAAATTTGGCGATATTTCATTGATTCATTTGTTTTCAGCGTATTTTACGTTGCACTAGAGCTACATTATGGGAAATTAGGCGATATTTGATTGGTTCATTTGTTTCGAGCGCATTTTACGTTGCACTAGAGCTACATTATGGGAAATTTTGGTCTTAACATGCGCAATAGTGATTGCCGCGGAGCCGAGTTACGTGCGTTTTCAGATTCATGCACAGCGAGGTAGGGGTATCCAGTGATGTTTTTTTGGTTTTAACATGCGCGACAGTGATTGCCGCGGAGCCGAGTTACGTGCGTTTTCAGATTCATAGCTTTATACAGCCATGTTTCTTTGTTGGTTCATATACCTTAGGGGTATGTCCCAATTCATCCTCTGTCGTTACAGTGGCCGGATCCATGAACTTTTAAAACAGAGAAGCTCTAAATTGCTACAATTAACTAATTATGCATGTATTTTTTTTTTTTTTTCATTTTTAATTAATAAGCACTAAGAATAAAACTTGAATATTAAATAGTTTACTTTCTATAATTTTTTAAAAAATTATAATAATGCGAATAAAGTAAACGTTGTCTGTAGAAAATGGGAATATTTGGTTGCCATACTCATTGCCCACAACGTAGCACTAGTTCGACGTAAAACTCACTCAGTAATCACTTGTTGGTCAAGTTTATGAAAACTAGGGAATTTTCCCCTCCGCTGAAATGTAAGTGTTAATGAAAAATTCGAAACGATATGTACCTGGAGAAATGAAAGCGTATCATTTGATAACTTGAAAATATGTTTTTTATTTTATTTGTATATTCTCATAATTTTTATACCGATGTGTTTCGATTCATTTGAATGCGGTTTTAGAGTCCTCGAATGTTACGAATTAACTGAGCGCGAAGTGAAATATTTGATATGTGATTTACGTATTATGGAGTCAACAGAAATTTCAAAATGGGAAAAAATAAATAAATAAAATTCATGTTGCATATATTGTAAGTTTTCATGCTATTTTAATTACTTTTAAAGTTATATTTTTATTCTGAATTTTCATTTATTTAATTTCATTTATTGTGTTGTAGAAATTAATTTGCTCTTAAAACTTCGATGACAAAACGTGCATTTTGTTAAGTATTTGCTTATTTATTAAAATATTGTAGTTAAAAAGTTAATTAACCATCGCCATTTTATGAAATTTCTTCGATAATTTTATTTAATTACGTTAAATAGTCGTCTGCATTAATATTTCTTTCATTTCGAACGTAAACAAACGTTTTGTAAGGTTGCCACAAGATAAATTCATCTCCTTGGTTCGTTGGCGCACGGATAATATCGCCAAAATGTAAACAAACACCAGTGAACCTCTGTGCTACAGATCTGCCGCGGATTTTTGTTGGAGAATACCGACTTTTGTATGATCGAGCGATTACCATTGATCCGAGGTATAATCCGAGTGTTAAGAAGTTGGTGAATAAGGCCCTAAGTCTTTTAAATAAGACGATTAATCTCTTTAAATCATATGGAGTTTTCGTTTACTGTTGTCAAATTTAGGTAATCACCAATAATTTTGAGATGTGATATTTGATATGCATAATAGTCCATCAGTCTTCGAAGTAATTAAGCGAATGTTACTATAAAATATTATTGGTGATTATTGAATAAAAAATCCGCCAGATGTGGCAACACTGATTTTAAGAGGGGAAAATTAAAATAATTGATCTGAGTAGACTATCCTTAAGGAATTAGTTTGTAGTTAGTCGTAGCAGCATAAACTATTAACGAAAATCTCTGTTGTAGTGTTATAGCAACTGCTTAAGTTGTTCGAAAAAATTCAACAGTATATAGAACTATAAATTTTGAAATAATGATTTAGGAAATAAAATCTCATAATTCAAGTACTTATAGACACGTCTTTCAACATAATTAATGTCAAAAAACTAGTTTGAAAAAGTAAGACAATTTCAGTATTGACTCAATAATAACAAGAAGTGAAATAATAACATAATTTGCTATTAAAAACGCTTTTAATGTTTTGGTATTTCAGATTCACAAAACTACCAAGAAAGTTTCTCTTTTGGTTTGAATACTCCAAAATAACATTACAAAATAACAGTTTGCATTGTTATTCACTATGTTTTGTTGAAAATACTAAAATACTAACAAGGAAACATTCTCAAAAGGTGTCGTCTTCAAAAAATATTGAAAAAAATATATGTGATTCTACTCTTCATAATACACCAGAAAGTGAAAAAATTATCGGCTGAAAGGAATTACAGAGACCACAAACTTAAACATACTTGGCGATTTCACACTGTTAGGCGATTGATTTTGAGTACTTGTCGGAGAAGTAAAACACGGTTTTATTCGTACACATCAATCTCAGTACTAGCGAACTTATAGCCTAACAGCGTTAAATCGCCAAAAATGCTTAATTTTTATAATTTTTTGTGGTCGCTGTAATTCATTTCAGCCTATAATTCTTTCCTTTTCTGGTGTTTTATGAAGCGTAGAATCACATATATTTTTTATCAATATTTTTTGATGACGACACCTTTTGAATGTTTCCTTGTAAGTTGCTAAAATACTAACTGATAACAGAGCATAATAAAAATAAAGGCTCGGTGATTTTTGTTAGGTAAAACACATAAAAAAATATAATATATATATATAAAGAAAAAAGTACGAAAGTAAAAATACTGAAAATGTTTTACTCTTTATAATATTTATTCACACGCTCTCATTTTACAAAAGCATTGAAGATAGCATACTAATGAAATTCTTTTTCACAAAGATGCAGCAATATTCATAAAATATTGCTTAAGATTACCTTAGAAATCGGTAATCCAAATCTTTATGACAGTTTGGATACCTAAGACTCCTCCAAATAAATAGTTCATTCTTTTTATTCGTCTATTGAAAGTTCCCTCATTCTAGAAAATACTTTTTAATGTTTATTGAAATCTTTTAACAAAAATGCATTTTTGAAAGTATTCCTTGTAGTTACTGAACCTGTTAATCTCGGAACATTTCTCCTGGAAATGAAGACGATAAGGCAAAAATGCATTCAAACTTTAATAAAGCATTTACAGTTTACTCTATAAGTATCTGGTACATTAAAATGCTTCAATGTAATGTAAAAGGGAATATGAAAGAAAAATGAATTGAATTTATATTCTCAGTTTCACAAAAAGATTTCAGTTTGTTGGGGGAAAATCTACTAAAATTGTTGCTCTTAAAGAATTTGTTGAACAAAAAGACGATAAGGCAAAATTGCTCAAACATTTAAAAAATAGAGGCATAATATATTGCATACTCAGTGTTTCCTATTGTAATGCATTACATTTAGTTCAATTTCATACATTTTTGCGTCTGTTTTTAGAAAATATGCCATACGTTAACCTCACATTTTAAATATAACTTTTTTTCACGTGATTTAGAAAAGAGTTCATTTTTATATAAAAAGATATTATATTCATTGAGAACAAGTTTGGGGGAATATGTGATATTTTACCATATCTTATAATCTAACACTAATTTATAATGGGAAATTTCACATAATTTGGGAGTTATTATGTAAAAGAAGATAAACATTAAATATGAAATCAACTTTATAAAAATCTCCGGCATATTTAATTAAATGTTATTATTATATTATTATTGTTGTTATTATTATTATTATTTTACAAAATCTTTCGTTTTCAACTAGATAAATTCACAAATTATGAATGTCAACGCAAGGCTGATTTTGAACTTAAATAAATATTCTTTTTATTTAAAATCTCTCATTTTTGATCAAATATATTGATTTTTGGATCTTAAACTCATATTCATTATTTTTATCCAATTTTTATTTTTGTGAAAATCGGTTGAAATTTTACGATTCCTTTAAAAACGTTTACATTTTAATAATAAAAATTACAATAGTAAATGAATTATATTTTAAAATGAGTCGGAACACTACAAGCTTGCACATTTTAAAATATCAATGTAAAGTTGCCTTATATATACATAGCTGCCAAGTTTTTTAATTTATTCCGTAATGTTGTTAGCCCCGCCTTTTTTTTTTACACCGTAATCATTATAGAATAATTTTCTTCATATTTAATCCTAGTTATACAGATCTTCCAACTTAATCCGGCAAATTGTAAGTACCGCCCCTTTTCCTACACCACTTAATTTTCATAGTATTTGTTTTCTTCATTCATCGTAAATATATTTGAAGATAATTACTCTAAAAATTAAGTGGTGTAGGAAAAGGGACGGTACTAACAATTTGCCGGATTTGGTTGGCAGCTCTGGTTATATAATGAAAAAAAAAAATTCTACAAATATTTCGGTGCCCGCACCCTAACTCCCGTAAATATTCATGGAATTCACTTGAAATTTATATATGTTTCCTATAGGGTGTTTTCTGATGAAAATGGGAGTAAATACCTCTATTATTTTGTGTACAGATACACCCAAAAGAGTACGAAATAATTGAGTTCGCTTAGATGTATTTCCATAAACTATATTTGAGTGCTTGTATTTTGCAGAAGTCATAAAAAAATTGTCATATATTATGCTATAAAAACTGTTCTTTGTAGCATATGGTAATGTTTAACATTAGGTTTACAGTCCCACAGTAAAATATTCAGATACATTAAGGACTACAATAGAAAATTGCTGAAATTGGATTTACTTTTGTGTTAAGCTTATAGGCCTAGGACATTTGCGTAGTCAGTCGGCCTTAAATCCTACAATCAACCAACTAACAAACCGTTTGTGTAAAGATTTTGTAACACTTTCAGAGCTGCCAAAATATACCGGCAAATTGTTAGTACCGCCCCTTTTTCTACATCACTTAATTTTTACAGTAATTCTCTTCAAGTAATTCTCTTTTTAGATTAAGTATATTTACGATGAATTAAGAAAACAAATACTCTAAAAATTAAGTTATGGAAAAGGGGGCGGTACAAACATTTTGCCGGATTAGGTTGGCAGCTCTGCATTTTCGAACAATGTTTGAGAGTTTTTAGGAATTCAGTTTGTTTGTTTGTCTGTCCGTTGTGTAATCACGTAGACAAAGTACATGGAAGATTAAACGGTGCAACGAGTATTTATAGTTAGTTAGAAAGTGTTAATAATCTATACGAATCGAATTACATTATGTTCTTGTTTATTTTGCTGTGCTTAGAGAGGGGAAATTCTAGGTTTTCTTTAATTTACAAAACGTGATTTTTTTTTTTTTTTTTTTTTTTTTTTTTTTTTGTATTGTAAGTTTTTTTTGTATTTATTTATTTTTATTTTTTTTTTTTTTACAATGAAACTGTGAATTGCTTTTATCAACAACTAAAAAATACATAAATTATGTGAAAGATACAAATTTTCTTCACGTTTTGATGTCAAAATCTTTTTTAGTGATACCGGAATAAAAATAGAAAATTTGTGTTACTGTTACGCGTCACAGTTAAAAATTTCAATCTAAAGCATTCTTTAAATAGTTTATATTATGTAAAATTTCACTGTAAAGTAAGCAGAGAGGACAAATGTTGTATATATATCAGGGTTGCTAACATTTTAATTTATTCCGGAACACTTTCAACCTTGCCTTTATTCCGTATCACTTTTCCTTTAGAAGTAAATTTCTCTTAGTTTATCCTAGTTATATATTGCAGAAAAATATTCTAAAAACAAAGTGGTGCGAAATAAAGGTGGGGTTAAAAATCCTCCGGAATGAATTAAAATGTTGATAAACCTGATATATTTATACAAACACTTTTCCGGCAAATATTATTTAAACCAATTATTATCAGAAGTATATTAATGATCTTACATTACTTTTCTACAACTAAAAACATCTGTTTTTCATTTGGAAAAAGACATTAAGAAAATTAAAAATATTGAATGACAATTGAGTACATTATCGACAAATTATTTTTCACTGAAAACTATTATAAATTTAGAGTAGTATCTGTAAATGAACATTAAAGGATTACATGGTTTTCACTGACTGAAAGAAATATATTTTCTCTATTTAAAGAGGTATGTAATAAATAAATAATATATATATATATATATATATATATATATATATATATATATATATATATATATATATATATATATATTCAAAATTTTGAGCATATTATTGGTTATCATTAAGATGTTATAAAATTTTCATTAAAAATTTCGGAAAATTCAGTCGGTAGATCCTGATTTCCGGAAACCCTTCGGAAGAGCGATGGACAAAGTTTCTCAAAACCTTCCTTTATATACCCATGTAAATGAAATTTTGCTTACTTTTTAAATAAAAGAATTGACTAGAGCTTAAACGAAAGTTTTTTTTTTTTTTTTTTTTTTTTTTTTTTTTTTTTTAATGTTTGCCACCATTTTGAATGCAAACATGAGCTGAGCACGTCGAACCAAGTTTTTGTAACACTTCGCAGTATTGTTGGTGTTATTGACGAGATTTCTTCAGTTATGATCTCTTTTAATTCATCGGTGTTTGCAGGACTTCTCTGGAAAATCCTATGAAATGATAATGTAAAAACTATAATGATAATGTAAATGTAATGTAGGAATGATAATGTAAAAAATTTGATTTTTTTTTTTTTTTTTTTCATAAATAAAATTATTACAGATTAAAAAAATTGTGCGCCTCCATTTCTGCTTTACCTCACAAATAAAGTTGTAACAGTCCAACATTGTTGGAAATTGTCTCCCACACTTAAATGAGGTTCAAACAATTATAGTTTAGTGTTAGAATAGTTGCCACATTCGTCATATTTCAGGGTAATAAGAAAAATCAACAGGTATTCTTTTAAATTTTTCTTTTAAATTCTTTTAAGGTATTCTTTTACCCTGTATATTTAAAAGTTGTTTCTTTCTTTTTTTTTTTTCGGTGTATTATATATAAGAGCTTTAAACTTTCAGAGCCGTCTATCTCTCTCTCTCTCTATCTATCTATCTATCTCTGTCATTCTATGTGTGTATTTGCATCTCGCCTTTTTCTCTCTTTCTCTTTCTCTTCTATTTAATTATTTTTACTTTCTCTTACCCATAAGGTAGAGAAAGTATTGTTTTGGGGTCAAATTTTCGAACGCGAGATTTTGTTATGTTTACACGTTTTGAGGTCTCCTTAATACGAAAATCATGTTTTTAGCAAATGGTCTGTGTGTCTGTCTGTTATCAGCATATCTCAAAAACGAATTATGGCAGAAAGTTCAAACTTGGTATTCTAAATATGTATCATATACGAATGCGACAGTAAGCTTTTCGTTAAGATCAAGCAAATGGTTTGTGTACAGGGACAATCAAGAGAATTCTAATACATTACGTCTATGGGGGAAATTGCAGGAAAGTGGAGTTTAACGTCTATAGACTGCACTAAACCAAATGAAACGAATATATAATTTTTGTAATAGAGATAGTTAACTGGAAAAATTTTTTTGTGTATGTAGGAGCCTCGCCTCCTCCCCTGGGGGGAAGTCCCCCCTCGAGGGGAGTAAATTTTCATGATGGGTATCTTTCGAAAGAGCTCGCCAATATCTTTAAAACGAATGGTTGAACCATCTATCTGCGATAATTTAAAACAAAGTTATCGATTTTTTTTTACTTTGAACGAAAAAAATCGAACTTTTTTTTTTTTTTTTTTTTAAATATTCAGAATAAAATGGACTTTTTTTGGATATTTGGTGTTATTCTATTTCTCTAATATGGAAATCGCCTGCCTTATCATAAAAAGATACTATTTTTAAATAATAATTTTAATAAATTATTTTTAAAAAGAGAATTATTTTTTAATAACCGAATTAAATTCTATATAAATGTAGGTGCATTAATGAAACGGGGGGTTGAGGGGGGCGGTAGCCCCTTCACACAGAACTAATTATCATATCAAACTTATCAGAAGCCTAATATGAACTGTTTAACATAGGTATAGTATTAAATTTATAATATTTATAGTATTAAATTTCAGGGTAAGAGAAAGTCGTGTGAGTGACACACCAGATTATTTTAATAGTAGCAGAGTTCAGTGCTCGAAACATACGCCAAGCTTTTTTTTTAATGAGATTCTGAACATTTCTTCCTTAAATATATTCTCAAATTTAACATTTTTGTAATTTTTTGTATATTCCTTCTTTTAAATTTTGTAAAAAGAAGTGTTGTTATATAAAAAATGAAAAAAAAGAAAGGAAGAAAGTCTAAATTGATTAATGAAATTTTAAATATTTATTATTATTATTATTCTATTATTAAAATCTTTTACAAATTAATAACTCTGATTATATATATATTTCTCTATATTTGTATCATTTCTAAGGTAATGCTGCATATAGTGCTTTATTTGGAAATGAAGCTTTTTATATTTTTATTTTTTTATTATGTGTATGCGCAATGTTTGCTATTACTTAAGCAGATTTTTAATTTACAAAAAATTTCGAAATACATCATTTTACAGCTGCTATCTGCGCATTTTATGTTGTATTATTATTATTATTTAAAACACTATTACAATTCTCATTCAGTGTTTTGCAATTTAATGATCATTTCGAACTACTTTTATCAGAATAATCGTTTGAATAATGAAATTAAATCACCTTTACACTTCAAATGTTTGCACTGATAATATTATGTTACTATTGAACGTTCTCTCTCTCTATATATCATGACTGAAAACAATAAATAAAAGTCTTTCTGTGTGAACAAAATAAAATGTAAAAGTCTCCCAGAAGTTGTTCCATAGCGGAATAACAGCACAACCGGCAATCAGAGGGAAAAAGTAAGTTCGAGCTTACATTCAAATCGGCAAAAGAAGTTTGATGATACGCTGGAATGCCTACAAGTATGCTGCCCCTTTCGCCTGATAAAAGTTCGTAATATTATTTCAATCCAAAACAGTTAAGATGAGTTTCTTTTGCAATTTATGGTTTTTGGTGTAAACTCATTAATGAAATTTAAAATATTTATTATTATTATTTTATTACTAAAATCTTTTACAAATTAACAACTCTGATTATATGTATATATACTGACTGAAAGCAATAAATAAAAATCTTTGCGTGTGAACACAATAAAATGAAAAACTCTCAAAAGTTATTCCATAACGGAATAACAGCACAACCCTTAATCAGGGGAAAAAAGTAGACTCGAGCTTCCATTCAAATCGGCAAAAGAAGTTTGGTGTTACGCTGGAATGCATGCAAGTATGCTGCCCCTTTCGTCTGATAAAAAAATCGTAATATTATTTCAATCTAAAACAGTTAATGCGAATTTCATTTTTGGTACATTGTTTACTGCTAAGCATTCTGTATAAGTATTTATGCGTGCACTATACGTATAATGAATACATTATGCATATAATTTGTTTAAATTTAAGTAACAATAAATTAACAAAAATATATACATGCAAAAATATTTGCATACTGAAAAAAAAAGAAAGAAAAATCTTACAAAACCATAAATAGAAAAAATAAAACAAAATGCATAACAGGAAAAAATAGAGCAAAGTAATTTACCTCTAAAGTATGATGCATAAGGGAAAAATTCAGTTCATTTTATTTATTTTTTGCTTATATTTTGTATAGAATAGCCAAAAATAATATTTCTGCGTTCATTTCTCAACATAGAGACTTTTTATTTTTTCAACCATCATTTTATGTTTCAACTCAATAAAGGAAAGATGAATTTTCAAAGGGAAGTCTTTTTGTAAAGTTCGGGGCAAAATGTTAGGAAGAAATATGACCATAGACCTATTTTCGTATATGCCCTTAAAATGAACTTTAAATCTAGGTTTGAAAAATGAATCAACTGCGTATATGTACTATATATGTATATATTTTGACAGAAAATTTGTTTTCTTTCTGATCCAATATTTTAAGTGGTGTAGTTAGTTATAAGTTATATAATGTAATGTCTGGATAATTTTAAAGCTTTAATTTCAAAGTTTTAAGATTAAAATAGAGTTTAGCATTATTTAGTGTAAAAACGTGTGAGAAAAATAAAATTCTTAAAATAAAACTGGACCCTCCCCCCTCCTTTTTTTTAATAGAGTTAAATTTATAAATAATAAATGGAAATATAAGCCGTTATATGAAACTTTCATTGGTGCCAAGTCACTTTAGTGACTAGCGAAGAAGGCAAAGATTGTTACTTTATAATAAATTACCTCCATGCATATGTTTTTATTAGTGAATATTCAAACTTCTGTTTGCCACACTGTAAAAAATTTCTGTAAAAATAAAGCACTTTTTAAACATAAATACAGCATAGATTGCTATATATTTTTACATCTAGTTCTGTAAAAATAATTGAAGATTGGTCACTTCACATTGCGCTGTAAATCGGTATAAAATTTTTCTAGAAGTCTTTTGGTGCGTATGAAAGGATTTATCAACCAATCAGTGCTCATGTTGAACTTATCTTTTTTTGTAAAGAAAAGTCATTGTGAGCCTAACGGCGCGATTGGCAAGGCGCTGGCCTCTAGAACAGGAGAGTGTGAGTTCGAATCCCGAGCTACCCAGGACCGCTTACTCCGCATGAAAAAATAAATTGTATGTGCAAAAAAATAAATAAGTTGCTTAGTGTGGTGGATTTCTACCTGCACGCATGTGTAATAAGTGCATGAAATTTTTTTAAAGCATACTGTGAAAATTACAGCACAAGTGAGTAAAAATCGCAGAAAATTTATTGTACTGCACATTGTAAAGATGCAGCACAATGAGTAGGCAATATTTTTACCAACACACTGTGCTGTAATCTACTGCAGAAAATTTTTACAGTGCAGTTGCAAAGTACATCTGGTCGATATTCTGAACTTCTACGTATCATTATACGTACCACATTTGTCACATGCTGCGCTACAATGTGTGCATCAAGGGTGCATATAGGGTGCATATCTGCATTTCAGTGAACGAAGAGAAATATAAACGTTGAAAATGAAAGTATTTGGTAATGTTGGAGTGCTTTCCTTTCTTAGATGATTTCCTCACATCACAGTTTAGGAAATATTGAGCAAACTAATGCACGTTTAAAGCGTTCTGTTTTTAGCATTCTCATCTACAAGCTATCTTTCCGTTACGAATCGATAATGCTCTACAATTTTGTAATTCACCGGTTCCCACTGTTTCGATACAGTAACTGTAACACGATCATTTACTACGCGTGGTGCTGCAAGCAGTCATATCACTTTACTATCCCTCGATTCCAACTTTATGATTATAACTGCAAAGGATGAGCAGATAATAGGGTGGGGACGGCCTGTAATGGGCACACAGTAAATGTATACTATACACAGCAGAATGCGCTTCTGAAAAACGCAACTCAGTTTAACACGGCGAAAAAATCGCGCGATAAGCAGTTCCGTATCATGCTTAAGATAAATTTAACATTTTCTCATAGTTAATCAAATATTCCATTCTCTAAATCATACAAAATATGACGTACGACTTACATTTTTTCTTCTTAAATGTAGTTTATGATTAATATATATATATATAAGTTTATTTTTAATAAAAATCAATAATTTTACAGGTCAGTTTATGGTTTAAATTTTAAAAACTTGAGGCGTACAAACTCTACAATATTCAAATACAATATTGTGGTTAGTAAGATAAAGGTAAAAAAATTAGCAGTAAAAACTAAGAAAAATGTTTAAAATTTTAGAAAGAAAATTTAATCTATTTTTGTTGGGTGTATTTTTATTTAAAATAGTAAGCCCCACCCTAAAGTGTTTCTATGAAATGTTACATTTAATTACAAACCTACAACATGCAGTATCCAAAAATATGGATAACAAGATTTAAACAATAAATTAATGGTAATAAACGGGGAAAATATATTTAACAATAATTTAAGAAAAAAGAGATACTTTTCAAAAGCATTCCTATTTATACAGTTAGCCCCGCCTTTTCGCATTTCTCTAAAACGTCAAACTATTTAACAGATTCGTGATAAAGTATCTGAAATTTTGCCGTCAACAATTGAAATGGTAAATGTCATAGGCGTATGCGTCTCAAAAAGAATTTTAACACAAATACAAAAATCATTTTTTAATCTAAAGAATTGATTTAAAGGGAGCCAGAGGGCGGGGCTTATAACTTTTTTGGTATACAATCATAATGACAAAATAACCCGCCTGTAAAGTGTTAATTTTGTAAAAAAAAAAAAAAAAAAAAAAAAAAAAAATAGTAAATATCGCAACGTTACTCAGAAAACAATAAGAATCACAAAAATAAACTATAAAACATGTCCGGATTAGATTTAACTTGCATAAATTACTCTGATAAGGTATACCCGCCTGAACAGGGTAATTATAAAAAAAAAAAATCCGATGTATGAGACCGTAGCTACCACATCGTTCACTGAAACTGAATAAAAGGTTGATGCAAGGTATTTTGAGATATGCACTCAAGAAAACAACAAAACACAACATTTAAACTCTAACAATTACGGTTACAATGACAAAATATCAAAAATTTCAAATAGCAAAACCTACCATAGCTTCCTAAACTAGGTGCCTGTCGCGTGGCTTGTAAACTTGACAACAGTTGAAGCGGTAGACAGCGCCACCTGTTACATATTGCGGGACTTTTTTATTCAACTGTCACCAATAATTTTAAGAAGTGATATATGATATATATAATCGGCGTTTCTTCGATTATATTCGCCTTTTATTTATATCATATCCCACTTTTAAAAATTTTTGGTGGCTGTTGAATAAAAAAATCGCGCAATCTGTACCAGGTGGCGCTGTCTACCGCTTCAACTGTTGCCAAGATTCCGAGCCACGCGACAGGCATCTAGTTTAGGAGGCTGTGCACTTACTTATTTTTTAATTGAATATAATATCCATAGCGAAAAACCGTAAATAGTATTGGAACGCTACCCGTAGCATGAAAATTGACAGCGGTAGGCAGACTACGAAGAAAAGGGAAAACAACCAACCAGAGGACCACTATCGTTTTTAATGACGTCACATTTCACACTAAGTCTTCGGCTCTGACTAAAGTCTACTGATTATGTTTCAAAACGAGAAGAAAAGGCTGAGGTATGCTTAATTTCGAATTCACGTTTCCAGTTAACGAAAAGTGAGCCTCGGCCGTTCACTGAATGCATAAAGGTCAACTGTTATCCTCGTCATACCGTATAAGAAAACAGTGCCCAGAACATTTCGAAAACAGTGCCCAGAATCATCCGAATCGTAGAATTCGGCAGCTGCAGAAGGTATGAAACATCGCGTACACTTTCACGAAGAACTTCGTATATCGTCTGGTGGATTTCAGCAATAGTCTGGGCAGGAACATAAGGTCATTCATGCTGAGATCGATCACAAGTGCAACCAATTTCGTGAAATTTACGTATTAAGTCCCATACAGGTTTTACAATACACAAGCCTCAGCGTTGTCCACGGTGTCTGCAGCACCCCCCAAAAGACGCAATGTCTCTGCAGCATTTTCTCTGTTCAGTAAATAAATCTTTACAATTTCTCCACATTGTTTTCCTGTAAGCGGCATATAGTTCACAGAGCGAGAATGAAAGATACATATCAGGCATTTTACACTGCCTTATTTTTCACTTCGTGGGATGACGTTAGTCATGACGGTGTCTTACGACTAAGCACGAAATTAGAGCCCTTTCACGAAATTGCATACCTTGGTCTCTTGCTTTCTTCTTTTCGCATTAGACTTTAGTCATTGCGAAAGACTCAGTGTGAAATCTGACGTCATTAAAAATGAAATTCGTGTCTTGCAGGCACATCACAGTTGGTTTTATTTTCTTCTTAGTCTGTTTGCCTAACATTGGTGATTTTCATGCTACAAATACCGTTCCAACGCTATTTATGGATTTTTTGCTATGGAGATCACATTCCAATAAAAGAAAGTAGGTGTTGCCATTTGAAAAGTTTGAAATTTTGTCACTGTAACCGTAATTGTTAGAGCTTAACTGTTGTTTTTCATATGATTCTTGAGCGCATATCTCAAAATGCCTTGCACCAAACTTTTATTCAGTTTCTGGGAATGGTGTGAAAGTTACGGCCTCATATATCGGGATAGTTTTTTTTTTCTTTTTTAATAATCACCTTGTATAACACGATTTCCTATTACGAGAATGTATCCACCACGTTGCACGGGAGTCTACTGTATATACAGTCAAATCTCGATTTGAGATCACCCATATACAAAGTCACTCCGCATAAAATGTCACTTTTCGAAAGACCCGGGTCAATGAATAGGAAAGCTGTGATATTATTTATCAGATGTATTGTCAGGTCTTGAATGGGTTACCGCTTATAAAGTCACTGCCGTCCGATTTTTTACTTCCTTTTACCCAGATGTATTGTAAAGAAAGTACTGTTTTGGGGTAATTTTTTTAAATGGTGTGTTTGTTACAATTACACGTTTTGAAGTCTCCTGAATCCAAAAATCATGTTTTCAGAGGTCGGCCAGTATTTTTGTCTCTCTCTCTCTGTGTATCTGTGTATCTATGCGTGTGTTTGTTTTTACCATATCTCAAGAACAAATAGAAGTACGAAGTCTAGACTTGGTATTCCAAATCTGTATCATATATTATTAATGATACACTAAACTTTTCGTTGAGACCAAGCAAATAGTTCATGTACAGGGTTATCAAAGAGAATCCAAATGTGTATTGGTGAATTTTCAGGTAAGTGCAGTGTAACATCTATAAGCTGCAATAAGCAAAATGGAATTAAATTATTTTTTTATGTGCGTAAAAACATGTTTTATGTAGTTTATTGCAGGAAATCGTTCATTAACCGTTTACAGTGCTACCCAATTTCTTTGGACATATTGAAGCGAGCTACATTTGGAAATCACTGGAATTGTATTTCAGGTTGTGTTTTGTGTTTTTTCTATAAAACTGAAGAAGTACAGACTTAAGTACACAGTGTGATTTATATATAGTTTATAGACAATATACAGGGTTGGAAATTAAGCTAAACGTTCTTTTCGATTTAATGTAATTGATGGAAGTATTTTGCTATATTTTACAGTAGAATAATAAAAGGAGATTTTATTCAAGAGTTTCGTTGGTATCTTGTGTAACATACAAGGTTGGCACTTTATTCCATAAAAAACTAAAAAATAGTTTTTAATTATTTTAAGATATTAGCACTGTGTTTTATCCAATTCTAACTTTCTATATTAACAAACTCAATATATATATATATATATATATATATATTAAGTGGCATAATGACTTCCCATCAACGGCCAACACCTTTTAGACGAAAATGTTGGTAGACGGAAGCTGCTGGAATCGAACCTAGATTGTCGGTCTAGCCGTTTGGTGTTTTCCATGGTATTCTTCAAAACTCACGTGAGCACGTTCTAAGACCCTTTTTGAAGACCTCCCCACAGAAGGAATTCTCACCAGGCCTAGAACCCTAACGTAGACAATTGGCCTTTACTGGTACACAACAACTTAACTGTTAACTTTTGCATCTACACACAAAACATATTTATATATTTTTTAATATCTACGTTAATTATCGTTCCACTGTGTACTCGCATCCAAAAGCTAATTAAAAGGAATATTATGTGCAATCCCAAATAATGCATCCATCTTATTAGCTAATATAGATTTTACAAAGTAAAAATTCTATTGATTCTAACCCCGAAAATAAACAACAACCTAAGGAAAAAAAAAAAGAAAGAAAGAAAAATTCAATCTCAGTTCTCTTTTATAAATTCTTCATCAATCCATCATATTACAAAATCATTAAAACAACCCATAGCTCAACTTTCTCAATTGAAACAACGCAGAAGATTGCGTGCCGCACACCGAAAACCTCTCTATCATGTGCACGTATCGTATACGTATATATCACCGATCTTAAACGCTTTGCATCACACACCCTTCGCCAAAGACTTAATAACCGCAATGATAATGATGTTATTTTCGAGGTACTTCGTAGGATAAATTGAGTCACGCAAGGGTTAGGATCTTCGTCAAAGAGAAAACAAGTGCAGGTATACACTGAGACATTCAAAAGCATTCCAAAACCAATATTCTACTGCATTTTTTGCTTCAAAGAGAGAAAGAGACAGAAAGGGAGAGGGTACTCCTAAGTTAAGTTAAGAAGTGCTGGTGAATAGATGCACTTTTTTTTTGTCCGTATATATAATGGGAAAGGGAAGTAAGTTAGGATGTCAAAATAGCGCATAGCCAGCAATGGAAATATATTTCAAGTTAAAATGAAAGTTGAAAAGTTTTGGATTTTTTTTTTCCCCCTTTCGTTTTGAATTATATTTGGATTTTCGTATTTTCATTTCGTTTTTGAAAATGTAAATAACAAAGTGTCTGAAAATTGGTTGGAAATGTATTTTCTTTGAATTTTTTCCTCTTTAGAAATATACTGAATAAATAAGTTGGAGATTAATTTTAGATGATGGACTCTATTGCTAAAAATTTTATATGTTTGTGTTCCAGATTGCTGAAGAATATTATGTTAAAACTTTAAATTAAGTTTTCTTTTAAACATATACGTTTCTTTTAGTGAAGTGTAAATAATAAAGTACCCAGAAAATAGTTGCAAATTCAGTTTCATTTTATTGTGTAAAAGAAAAAAGCAATTTTGATTTCCTTTTTCTACGTTTAATTATTCAGACTATACGGTTATTCATTTTAAATTCCCCTAATTAATTCAGTTATTTATTTTTTATTATACAATTTACTTAAATTTCATAACTTTTCAAACAGCCTATGTTGCCATACAAAAGTAATTAAAAATATATCTTTGCAAAATCAAAATTTTTCTTTTTATTATTTCTTTATTATTATTATTATTATTTGAGTTAAATAGAAGTGGAAGGAGACAAAGAATTTTCTTAATAAGTTTAAAAATGCAACTTAATTAAATTATTTATTACCTTTATAAATGCTTATCAAGTCCTTAAATATCCATATTTGGTGTTGATTTTTACAAATGATGTCTCAGACATGAATTTACGTCATCAAAATACGGTTAAGCAAACAACTATATATTAAAAAGCCTTTGCATTTTGTAAAGTGCTTTTTGTAAATATTACAAAATATAATATTTTTTATATTATCTCCGGAGTATTCAACTATTATCACACATACATGGAAGGAGGAAGCGAAATCAAAGAGAGAGATTTACAAAATTGAAAAAGAAATTTTCTTAAGTTTAAATTTAGGAAAAGCTTTTATACAGGAAGAAAGAGTCTGCATGCAAAGGTCTTGTATTTTTCTGAACTCATTTTATTTATTTATTTATATTATTATCATCATTATTATTATTTTAAAAATATTTTTTTTTTTTGCTGCTTCTGAAATTAAAGAGATGACAATGCTGATGTTTCCAATTGTATTTTCTGCCATGATTTTTAATATGAAAAGTGTAATCTATACCATCTTGATAGATTATCAAACCTTTCTTATTTTTATAGTGATCATGTTTATATTACACACTTCGGTATATGGTGTTTATGTTTATCTACCTCCACTACAAGGTGAATTATTTCCTTTCAAGTGGTTTAATGAAATAAAAGTGTAATCTATACCATCTTGATAGATTATCATATCTTTCTTAATTTTATAGTGATCATGTTTATATTACACAATTCGGTATATGGTGTTTATGTTTATCTACCTGCACTACAAGATAAATTATTTCCTTTCAAGTGGTTTAATGAAAATAACTCTTAAAGGAAAATATTTTTACTGAGCAAAAATTGCATAAGTTCTTATTTAAATCATCTATGAGTATGAGAAATTTTCAAGTATCATTTAAAAAGGAAATGATATATATATATATATATATATATATATATTTAATTTAAAAAAACCGTTATTTAATATTTCTTTTTGTTTTGATATGTTTACAACTCACTGTTAATTAAATATAAATGGAATTTTATAGATACGTGAGAAAATAGACAATATATATATATAATTTGAATTTCCCCTTCACAAAATACAGGGTGTCCATAAAATTTTGGACACAGTTTGATGTTTAATGATTCATAAAATAATGATGATAAATTTAAATTGATAACACTAATGGTTAGACTCAAAAAGTTTTATAGCCCTTGTCAATGTACTGATACCCTTGTCAATGGACTGCGCCGTTCATTGCATGAAGAATATTAAGACGGTAGTCAATTTTCGCACCAGGTACCGGAAGCATGTTGGCATCCACAGTGGACTTATTTACGATTGCGTCATAGACCCTTTCTTTTTCTCTGAAAAGACATCACATCTGTTACATCTGTTACTTATTTAGACATGTTAGAAATTTTCGTATTTGAACAACTCGAAGGGCTTCTCTTTTGCAACAAGATGGTACTCCACCTCATTGGGGTATCATCATTCGTAGTTCTTTGAATGACCGTTTCCCAGACAGATGGATTGGGTGAGGGGCCCAATTCCTTGGCCATCCAGATCATCTGATATAACACCACTGGACTTTTTTCTACTAGGATTCGTAAAGGACATCGTTTACAGGAGGCAAGTGCGAATGTTGATGACTCAAAGGCCAGGATTACAGCTGCAATAGCCTCTGTAGATGCCGACATGCTTGCCCGTACCTGGCGCGAAATTGACTAACGTCTCGATATTCTCTGTGCGACGAACGGTGAACATGGGGAAGTCCATTGAATAGGGCCATAAAACTTCTTGAGTCTATTTAACCATTAGTGATACCAATTTAAATTTACCTTCATTATTTTATGAATCATTAAACTGTCTAACATTTTATCGACACCCTGTATTTTTTCACTCATATATATGGAAATTTTGATTTTTATGTAAGATTTTACATTTTCTTTCTTTCTTTTTTTTTCAGTAGAACTTTGAAATAGTGTTATTATTATTTTGAAAATTAGTCCACAATTATTCGTAAATGCTTTTCTTTATTTTTACATTTTATTACAGATGTTATGTATGTATAAAGAAATAATATGTTGTGGGACACACACACTACTTTTTCGGTCTACATACCGTGTATATTACAGTTTAAAGTAAAATAAATTATATTTGAACATTCTTAGTATATTTAAAAAAATCATTTAAAATTGTTTTGAAAATTTTTATTTGGCGACAATTACTGTGTGAAAGATTACCGCCCCTCTCAAACATCGTTTGATTAGCATAGATACATTCAAAAAGTATTTAAAACTGTTGTTAATTTTTAAAATATATTTCGAACAATTCAGAGAATTGCTACCCACACCATTTTTCAAAATTATTCTTTATGAGAATACGAGTCTATAAGTTTTTTTTTTTTTTTTTTTTTTTTTTTTTCCCTTCAGCACACTAGACCCGTTAAGCTTGGCCGATTCCAGGCAGGTAGGGGCTGCCCAAAGTTTTATGAGTCTGAGTCTGTAAGTTTACAGATATTCTATATAAGTGTATTATTAAAAGATAGCTACAAAGGGTTTTTCTTTGATTTTTCATAAAATAACATTATATAAATTGCGCTTTTTATTTATTATTATCATAAAATAACACTATTCCCGAACTAATTTTTTTTAAGACTAATTTAGAAAAATTTTAAGACTAAATTTTTTCTAATTTGACTACACACCGCGACAAAAACATAAGAACAAAGGTTTTTTTTTTTTGAATATGATTATTTTGAATATGAATATTTTGAATATGATTCAAATATCTAATATGTTTTTGATATGATAATATTTTGTTATGATAACAAATGATCAGCACAATTTAGGTAATGTTATTTTATGAAAAATTAAAAAAAAAAAAAAAACCTTTGTTCCTATCTTTTTGTCGCGGAGTGTAGTCTTAAATTAGAAAAATTTTAATCTTAAACTTTTTTAAATTAGTCTTAAAAGAAAAATTAGTCCGGGAATAGTGTTATTTTATGATAATAATAAATGATAAGCACAATTTAGATAATGTTATATTATGAAAAATCAAAGAAAAAACCCTTTGTACCTATCTTTTTGTCGCGGGGTGTATATGAGTAGCTCCGTTAAATATCTATAAATTACGTGTGTACGAAAACCATGACATAACGGGAAATTTACTTCGAGCCATATTTCAAATATATCACTCATAATATATTATTTTCAAATATAGCAAATAATTTTTATACCACATTCTATTTTAAGTTCATTTCGTAGACATAAAATCATGCGTCAATTCCATTTTGTTTAGTGCAATCTAAAAATATTAAATTTACCTAAGATAAATTTCGCACATAGACACAGTGTATTTCAATACTTTCATATATCCATGTTCACGAGTAATTTCTTCTATCTCAATTGAAATTTTCAAGTCGTATCTCTATTAAATACAGATTTAGGAAACTCAGATTCTATTTACTGAAAATAATTATTTTGGAGTTATGCTTATAACAGTCTCACAAGGGCAAAGCACAGACATACCACGTGCTAAAAACCTAATTTTAGAATTCATGGGGCCTTAAAATGTTTAAATGTATTAAAATATCAATCTCGAAAATTTAATCCAAACGTAAAACCTTCTCTACAATATAAGAGACTGTTATAAAAACAAAAGCAGTAGAAATTCGGTTTTGCAGTTATTTTTATCTGAACGGCTTTGAAATTTAAATTAAATTAGATATTTTATAATAAATTCCACTAAAGGGATAACAGAAATACTGTCTTATAAAAAAAATTTCTAGCTGATAAAATACAGTAAATGCAGAAATTGAAAATATTAGTGTTAGGAAAGATTTTAATCCTTTACATATAGTTTTCTCATAACGAACAATATTAAATCTCAAAAAATATGTATGTATTTTGATTGTAATTGTGTACAGTTATTTGTAAAATATTTATCTCATTTTGATTTTTTATAGTATGAGTTATTAATGTATTATTTCTAAGTTCAGTCTTAAAATATAATATATGTACACTTTTTACTTTCTCTTATCCACATATATGGTGGAGAAAGTATTGATTTGAGTTGAATTTTTGAAATTGAGTTTTTGTTATATATACACGTTTTGAGATCCCTGAATCAGATCATGTAATACTAAATTTAAGTACACAATACTGTTTATAGTGCATATAGTTTATAGGCAATATACAGAGCTACCCAAAATCGAGCTAAAATTTCTTTTCTATTGAATGTAATTGATGGAAGTTCTTTGCTGAATTTTGCTATGTAGACGAACACTACTCAAGAAGGAAACCTAGTTTTTCATACCTAAAAAGTATTTTTTGAAGTCTATTTTCATTTCTCGTTTTTTGTATAATGTCACATTTTGAGGTACCTTGAATATGAAAGCCCAATACTTAGCAGTTGATCTGCATGTATATCTGTTATCAGCATAACTAAAAAACAAATAGCTGTAAAAAATCCAATTTTGGTATTTTGAAGGTTGACACTTAAAAATTTTATCAAGAATGGGAAGTTTGAAGGCAGATTAATAAAAGCCTTCATTATTCTTTTTGAATAAATGTAGGCTCTGTATTTGAACAGGGGTTGGGCAGGGGGGTGGTAGCCCCCCTTCACACAAAATTTTATGTCAAAACTGTTCCTAAACCTATTTTAGATTATTTAAAAAATACACTGAACTTTATTATCTTACCATAATAATCTTAAGATTTAATATACAATATGCACTGAGAAAAAAAATATATACCGCCTTTCTCTACAATGAATAAGTGGCCATTTTCTTAATCCCTTAACTAGAAATATAGATTTCCGAGCTATGCACATAAGGCACGCCAATAAATTGAATAGACGAAATGATCGAGAATTTCTAGTGTACACATTTCTAGATGGTGAAACAATATTATGAATACTCTTAATATTCTGAATCATTTGTATTGCGAGAAATTATCGCTTGATTTTCTAGAATTTGGTAATAAAAAGAGATTATAGTTGCAGAAACTCGCCTCTCGTAATCTCATTTATTTGCAGAGATTTTTAAATAACTTTGCCCTCAAGAATATAGGCAAACTCTCTAGAATTACAATAGGAGATTCTAGAACTCGCTTTCCAATGGGACTAGAATTTATAAGGATGACATGAAAATATTTTTTTCTAGAGCCACAATTTAGATTCTAGATCTCAGTTACAGAATTTTTTCTCAGTGTGTCTTTATATAGTATTAAAATGCAGGGTAAGAAAAAGTTGCGTGAATGACACACCAGCTTCTTTCTTTACAGATGCTTATACTCTTAAATTAATAATAATTAAAAAAAAAACCTGTAAAATTTGAAAAAGAGGTACATATTACTTTTTCAAGCAATAAAATGTGTGGATAAATTTGCACACATATCGTTTATGCATATTTCTCATGCTTTGTAAAAATGAACTTTCAATCAACGTAAATTATGAACAGATAATAGTCAAATTATGAATATAATTATTTTATAAATTTAACTTTGTGTATGTGTGCGTATGCGTGTGTTCAATAAATCAATGATTGCATCCATAAATGAATTATTTTGTAAATCATATCATACGTATACGTGTAAGCAGGATTTAGTTTTGAAATTAAACCACTATTCGTTATCGTTCAAATTATTGAAAATAATTGAAACTTTTTTATTTCAAAAATGATAAAAGAATAGTAACAATAAATATTCCGAAAATTATTTTTTTTTTTCTTTATTTTTAGCTATTCTTGCGATAGGTTTAAACATTTTTTGTCGTAAAAACTGTATAGAACTGAATTTATTTTTAATATAATTAAAAATAAAAATTGATTTGCAATGTAATAAATAATAATGTAAACTATCTAACTGTATGATCAGTATCTTAATATATGATTTTTATTAATATCGTATTATTCTATAATTTATCAAATTAATTATCTGTAATATTTTTTCAGCATGAACTTGGTATCACAATGGCAAAGAAGAAAAGAACTTCACTACTAATACGTCAAGTCTTTAGCAGGCGAATGCTGGATTCGATACCCAAAAGTACTTTCACTGTCTTCTGGATATAACTACGTACTTTTTAATTTCCTTGCAAGCAAACATTTTGAAATATGCTATTTGGTTACTCAAGACTGCTCTTTTAAAAATGACTGACACGAAATACGCAAACGATAAACTACAAGGGACGTACTCTCAGCCATTTTTTCAGAACACTCTCGGAGATGAGAAATTTTCACCTTTTTGCCACCACTAATTTCATGCAGAAATATTTGGGGTACATTTATAGTAATGTGTCGTGATTATAGTAGGATTCAGATTACTGTGTAGAAATAGTGGTGGTAATGAAGAAGGGAATTTCTCAACCCTGAGAGTGTCTTGAAAAATCGGCGGAGGGTACGACCTCTGGTATACTCAATATAAACCCAGTACGAGATTTATATTTTTTGTTTGTTGTCTGATTAAAAATAATTTGATTATGTTACAAAAATGTTACTTATATATCTTACACATACACACATATATATATATATATTTCATAACTATAACTGTTGCCTTTATCTCGCTGCTCCAACATAAAAAAAAAAAAAAAAAAATCTGGTTGACTTTTACTATTATATATATATATATATATATATACATGCTTTTTAATTTCATTTAAAAATTTAAAACAATTTCTCATTATATACATTTATACGAAATGTTATACTATACTTCCATGGCATAAAAAGTTATGAAGAAATTGGGTGACAGCGCCACCTGTTGAGTGATTGAAACCTAAATGTAATAAACATTAGTTTAATGCAAAATAAAAGCATTAAAAGGAAAAAAAGGCGCGCAATCACATGTGAGAAAAATTAGAGAGAAAGAAAAAAAACTTGCAGCGGTAAAAAAATGCACTAAGAATAGTTGAGGTAAACGTATCCAATAATTATGTACATAAGAAAACATGCATTTACTATTATACAACATGGTGTTGGTGAGCAGATTATGGTCACTTTGTTCTAGGTGTGAAAGGAGAGTAAGTGAATGCCCTCTTAGTTTATTGTTTTCAATAATGCAATATGAAGAATATCTCCCGGTTTAGTTTACTACTAAACTACTGATTACAATTCCATTTTTGATTATCTAGAAAAAAAAAAAAAAAAGTGCTTATATTGAAAAACTACAATTTCTTTTTACTTTCTTTTATAATTTTAAGAAAAAAATACGGGATTCGTGAAAATTTTCGAATTCTATTTTTCGACGGATTTACACGTTTTGAAATACTCTGAACATGATTTTATTGTTTTTGGAAAATGTATGTGTGTGTATCATAAATGTTGTGGACGCTGTATCCCACGAATTAATGAAAATAATTTAATCAAACTTGATATTTAGTTGGGTCCTAGTCCAAATTGGTGCTGTTTACATTTGAGGTTCAATCGCTCAACAGGTGGAAATGTCTTTTCATTTTTTCTAAATATTTCGTATAAATTTACATAATGAAAGTTATTTTTAACACCCAATTGTAAAATTAATATAAATTATAGATAAAACTATTTAAAAGAAAGTTATCGATTTTTTCATTTTTAACGAAAAAAAATCGCATTTTTTTCTGCTGTTGGCACAATGCCGGCTTTCTTTTGGCGTTGAGTGTTATATTCCTCTGAAATAAAAATCGTCTGCATTCATCATGGCAAACAATTTCCACAAATAACAATTTAATAAATGGTTTGTACTGCGTAAATTTATATGATAGAACAAAGTCTTTTGATGGCCACGACATGCTAATTTGGTTCGAAATTTAGGATTCTAATAAGTTCGAAATGTAATTTTTATCTAAACGTTTCATATTTTAGCGGTTTAGGAGACAGCCTACTTTTCAAAATCAGAAAAAACAGAAATTTTCGATCAACTTTCAGAATTAAAAAAAAAAAAAAAAAAAAAAAAGAAGAAGAAGAAGAAAGAATGCATTTATAAACAAGCTTTTTTTCTTTTTCTTTTCTTTTAACTAGTATGACATTACTCTATTAATTAAAAATATTATTTTGATTTACATTAAAATAGAAAATTACTTTTATTGATGATTATTTTTTTAAAATTTAAGGCTGCTTTTTCACTGAGCGTAGACTATCTCAATTAGAATTTCCTTTATCCTTATAATTCTTACATTAAATGAAATAAAACATTCAAATGAAGAATCTCAACTAACATGTTTTAATTATTTTAATAATATGGAGTTTAATTAATAATTAAATTTGAAATATTAAATTAGAACTAAATTTTTTATATATTTCCACAATCATATTTTTTTTTTCTATTGAACAGAACTTATTTTTAGTTCATTTTTTTCATTATGTCAAAATGTATGGTTGAAAAACATTTTAAGCTCATATCTCAAATACTTTCCGAAATATCATGCACGCCGTGAGAAAGCACCCTTGATTTTTTTTTTTTTTTTTTTTTTTTTTTTTTTTAATAATCTGCAATATAAAAATTTTCTGTTTTAAAGTAAACCAAAATAATATTTTTAATCGATAGAGTAATGTCCTATTAGTTAACATATATATATATATATATATATATGTCCCTTAAAGGCATATATGTGAATATTACTTTAGTAGTTGATATTAATTTTTAAATTAATTTTTCAAAGATCTGTAACTCATTAGGCATAGATGCCTGAAATATTTATTTGTCATATTTAATGCATAAGAAAGACTGAAATAAAAATTCGAAATGAAGTAATTTGTAATTTCCTTATCTAGTATGGCATAACAATTAAATATTTTTTTTCTTGAAAAATATTGCTGTCTAAGCAAAATTAGATTCATAGTTTCAATAAAAGATTTGAGGATTGATGTAGAACATAACAAAATGAATTAAATCTACTATATATTTAAAAATTAGGAAAACGACGAGTTTTGAAAAAGTACATCTTTCTTTATCAGATAAACAAAATAAACGACCTACATAAACAAAAACATAAGTCAGAGTGTAAATTCTGATTGTGTTTTTAAAAAGTTCATTCCTTTTACACTGAAAAGCCAAAAAGATCTGGAACACTTGACTAATATTGTGTAGGCGCCCCGTGAGCACGTAGAAGGGACGCAACACGACGTGGCATGGACTTGACTAATGTATGAGTGTGTTCTGGAGGTAATTCACATCATAAAGCCTGCTGGGCAATCAACAACTCCAGGGAATTGCAAGGCATCTTAAATATGCTGAAAAATGTTCATATGCGGAGATTTAGGTGGTCAATAGACATCACTAAAGTCAGAACAGTGTTCTTGGAGCCATTCGGTAGCAAATATCGACGTGTGGGGGTGTCACATTTTCCTGCTGGAATTGCTCAAGTTCGTCGGAATGCGGAAATGGCATGAATGGTTGCAGGTGATTGGACAGTATGCTTACGTGTCTATCATTCGACAGAGTCGTATGTAGATTTATCAGGGGTCCCTCATTACATCAACTACACATTCCCCATAACATACAGAGAGTTCACCAGCTTGGCCAGTCCCCTTTTGACATGTATGGTAAATGGATTCAGGAGGTTATCTCCATTCTCGTACACATCCATCCGACCAATATAAATGTAAATGAGATTCATCAGACCAGGGAACGTGTTTCTAGTCATGAACAGTCCAATAACGGTGTTGGTAGACTCAGGCGAGACGTAAAGTTTTGTATTGTGTTATCAACAACGGTACACGACTGAGCTTTCGGCTCTGAATGACGACATCAATGATATGTCCATTAAACAGATCGCGCGATGGCACTTGCTGCTGGACCGGCATTCAAATCTACAGCGACTTGACGAGGGATTGAACGTTTTTTATGTTTGATAATCCTCGTCAATCGCCATTGATTGGTCCCTTTCTTTCACGGCCTTTTTTCAGCCACAGCGCTGTCGGAGATTAGATGTTTTACTGGATTCCTGATATCCACAGTACACTCGCGAAGTGATTGTACGCAAAAATACAAATTTCATCACTACCTCATAAATGCTAAAAAACCTCTTTTGTGCCCCAACTATAACGTCATATTCAAAACCTCTTAAATCTTGATAAACCTGCCATTGTATCAACAGTAATCGATATAACAGCTTTGACAGACACCTTTTGTCTTATATAAGTACTGTCGAACATATCGCATTATTATTTTTAAAATAAGTTTCTAAAAGTAAGTCGTACGTAAAAATCCCTATTTTATCGCTACTTCATAGATGGTATAACCCCTCTTTTTTACACCAACTATAACGCCATGTTCAAAGTCTCTTAAATCTGGATAACCGGCCATTATAGCAGCAGTAATCGATATAACATCTTTGACAGGCACCTATTATCTTATATAAGCACTGCCGATCACATCACAATACCCTGATTGGCTGTATACGCCTGTTATTTGCATATGCACGCCTGTACCAGTTTTTTTATTTTTTATTTTTTTTTAATATTCAATGTAAACATGTGTATAAAAATATTTCTAAAAAATTAATGCTCAGAACTACAACTTTATTAATTTTAAATTTGACCATATAGTAATCGAATGTTTGGCAAATGGAATGGAAAAAAGCAAAGCAATAAATAAAGCAAAAAATAGGGTTCCCACGGTCATGAATTTGTATACAATTTATTTTGTATAGCAAATTTTGTTATAACATATGCCTAAATGTTTAATAAGGAATTTCTTTTTAGATAATACTGGTGGAAGCAAGAGTCCTTTAAAAAAAGGACGGGCCGTGGAAACCCTGAAAAAGGAAATAGAAAGAAAGAAGATCCTTGTTTCACATTTACTTTTTTACTGAAATACTTTAAATAACGTTTCATTATAACACGACGTAAAATTTTATTTAAATATTTCTAAATTTGGTATTTATCAAATTTCCATTAATGTTTCCCATAAAAAAAAAAAAAAGTAAGTTTCTATCGAAGTTAAATTTATGTGCGAAATTTCTCATATAAGAGCAAGATCCGAATATCTTCTATAATAACTCAATATAGCATACTTTATATTTTCCCAAACTTTTGAAGTGTAATAACAGGAGATATTTTAAACAAACAGAAACATTTTTTCTAAACTAAAATCTATAAAATTCGTTATTAAAATTCTTCTACAAAATATTTTCCTAAATATCTCAAAACTCTTCTCAAAATATCAATATACAGCGAAACTTAATTCAAAAAGTTTGGAAGTTCGATTTCCATCTAATTTCTATTTACATTTTTACTAAAAATTTCAGTTTCAAAGAAAATTTGTAAACATATTTCAAAGCGTCTAAGTAAATGTTGTTGATGTTTATTATTTTCCTGCATATCGTTGCATTTGGAAAATTGCTTTTCTATCCTCCAAACTTCCATTACAAAGCTAAGCACTGATAATTAATCGCTCTTAGAAGAATCAAAAGTTCCCACAAATACCAACTAAGAAAACAAAATGAGTCCAATCTTGCTGACACACACTTTTCCCCAACGAAAATCCCTAATTCAACAGATACAAAATACATGCAAGTGCACGCTATGGAGGAACAACCGAAAACAAGGGTTTCTCGCTTACAGGAGGATAAAATGATTAAATAGACAACAAAAGGGAGGTGCGTGAGCTTTGCCACCCCGACCCCCCATTTTGACAAATGAAGGCGCGGATGCTCAATAATTGTTACGCACGCGCGAATAAAGAAGGAGCAAAAGACCACAAAACAAAAGTGAAGTGAAGTGGTAATCAATGGTTCACGCGCTCCGCCTGGTGGAAGAAAACAATATCGCGAGAAAATGTCGCGCCGTAAAAATTATCGCCTGCCGATATATTTCAGAAATCCGTTTGTCATTTGAGTTGCGTTTGTGTGGCAACCTACGTAAGGTTTTGAATAATGGAATAATGTTGTGAATTTTTCAATGCAAAATATTTTGCGAAGTTTTACATCTCGCTGTAACTAAAAGAGAAACATTAATATTGGTCAGAAACAGAAGAATAAATTCAATTCAAAGCGATGTTTTGAAATAACACTCTTTTAAAAACGAAGAAAAGCTTTCGTAGAATTCTTTCATCCGATATTTCGATGAATGTTAATGACTGGAGATAGTTCCGAAGTTATTGATGTTAATGATGCTTCGCTTTGGTTATTTTATATGTTTGGTTACTGGGGTGAATAAAAAAATACATGAAACAAGTAATTACCGGTGCGTTTGGGTCTTTCAAAGAAAATTATTTCATTTTAATGTTACGAAATTTCAATATTTTGATCTTATCGTGTAACCAAACTTTAAGACAGATTGAAATTAATGAATCTATTGTTTGTGTCTAGGTTTTAAGGCTTTGTAGTAATAATAAAAGGGAGAAAATGTTTCACCTCAAATATCTGATTGTTGTATTGCATTAAAATGAATATTTGGTACTTAAACTATTTTACATTTAAATTATCAATTTCAGGATATTTACCACGAAAGTTTATATAAATTTTCATTTATTATCGGAAGTGTTGAATATTACGGCGAACTATATGCACTCATTAGGAAAATTATTTTTAACAATAAAATCATTAAGAAACATAAGTAAAGTACAAATTTGTCGTATTGTTGTTAATTATTTTTGAAGTAATTCTTCAACTTTACAATATTTGAAAGTTCTGTTTTAATACCTCTGCCTAAATTTATTAACATAACAATTCCCTTTAAAAATGTACAAAATATTTTACTATATATAATTAAACATTTGTAAATACATACAGATGTTTATTTACTGACACTTTAGAAGAAAAGTTCAATTTAAGTTTTTAAAATTTTACTTTTGATTTTTGCTAATTTCTCGAATTTTAAACTTCATAAGCAATTAATTTTAAATTAATGACAAAAGTAAGTGTATGTATTTCATTGAAGAAAAGAATGTTAAATTTTCAATGAAAGGAAGATGTAATCAAAATTTTGCCAATGAAACATTAGTCTGTATTAAATTTGATATTTTACGGTAACAGAAATGTTAATTGTAAAAAACAGTAAAATTTTTCCAATGTACTCAATAACAGATTATCCGAATCTAAAAAGTTTTTCAAAGATAAAATTTTATTTAAATTTATGTCCAGTATTTAACTTTTGAGAGAATCAAGTTAATAAGAATAATGCTAGAATTGTCAAAGTTTGTACCATGTGGCTAAAATCTGCCATATGCGAACAAACTATGCATTACAAAAAAATATTCTTGTGGAAAAAGAAAAAAAAATGTATTAAAATATCTCCCCAGAAATATTTTAATTTCACGTAAGTTATTCAGCGAATTATAAGTTTTGTTTGAATTATCCAGTCAGCCATTATTTTAGAATGAATGAAAGACATATTAACATATTGAAATTAAAATCGACTACTCTGTGATCAAAGAAAACTAATAAAGTACAAAATAATGTTTATAATTAGCCTATTCAAAAATCTAAGATTCGCGGAATGAATTGGCACATGCTAAATGAAATAATAGAGAAAACAAGAATAAATGTAATAATAATAATAATAATAAAAAACTTTCTTTTTAAGTGATACCCTTACACAGTTTATCCTTCCGTTAAAAAGTCTGAACTCCTGAAATTATTAATTTATTTGATCAAATTGATAAACATAAACTTGTCTCTTGATAGAATAAATTAATACCAATAAAATAAACAGTCAATATTAAATTAAAAAGAAAATATCAAGAGAATTTAAATCGAAATCGTTTCTTCTTTTTTCTTACTGAACAATAATTGCCAGTTTATTTTATAATCAATTTTAAATGATAAAGTCAAATAATTTCTTGCTAATCAGCTAGCCTGTATAAACTTTTTATTGGTCAAGCAAAATGGTTTTCTTAATCACTACAACAAGTACATGGGCGAGCCTGGTCAGAGAAAGGAGGGGGAGGTGTGCCCCCTAAAAATAAAAATATTTTTTTTATTGACCTCTCCAAAAGTATTATCAAAGCCTCAATTTTTAACACTTTCTAACAAGGTTGAAGGGGTTGATGACTTCAGTTTGTCTGATTGTCAGCCTGTCTGTCCATCTGTCTGTCCGCGCACTAACTCCCGTAAAAAGTCATAGAAATTTTTTAAACTAATATTTGTTATTCAAATTCACTATCGGATGTTTCCTATTGAAAATGGAGTGAACACCTTTGATGGTTTGTGTACAGGGACACCTGAAAGTATTCCAAAGCATTGTGTCCTATGAGAGGTATTTCTATAAACCATATTTTAATACCGTTACTTTACACAAATCTCAATGAAATTGAAATATGTTATTCAAGTCTACTATCAGATGTTCCCCTTTGAAAATGGAGTAAATACCATCACTGGTTTGTATACAGGGACACCCGAAAGTATTAATAAGCATTGCGTTCAATGAGAGGTATTTCTATAAACCAAATTTGAAGAACTTTACTTTTCATAAATCTTAATAAAATTAAAATATATTATTCATATGCAGAAAAAAATACTTTCCATGGAATACAGTATGATCATCATTAGATTTACAGGGTCACACAAAAATTTTCATTTACATTGAAACATTTTATTGGAAATTTGCTGAAATTGCATTTTCGTTTACATGAAGCGATTTGACACATTTAATATTTTTTAATTGTTAATATGATTTCAATTTGTGCATGTATCTGTGCCACTGTCCATCTGTCTATCTGTCCGACTGTCCGCCCCCAGCGTCCGTAAATATTTTCAGAATTTTTACAAAATTATATATGTTATTTACATTCACTATGGAATGTTCCCTACTTTAAGTGGCATCAACAGGTCCTGTTCAACTGGTTTCTGTATAGGGAGACTCAAACAAATGCCAGTGTATTGCATTTTAGGGCAGACATTTTTATAAATTACATTTAAAGATCTTTCTACTGTAAAAATTTTGAAGAAACTGACATTTATTGTTATTATATTAAAATAATATTTTATATAGAATGTAGTTTTGTTAACCTTCAGATTTACAGCGCTGCACTAAAATATTTAGTTATATTAAGGGCTGCAATTAGAATATAAGGCTACGTCATCTTTTGTATTAATCATTCTTAACTCTTTCTAACAATATTTAAGAATGATTAAAAATTCAATTAGTTTATCTGTATGTTTTTTCAGAGCTACTGTTTTTTCTTTGTGTTATTACGTAGTCAAAGAGCATTGAAGGTTATACGATGCAACAATTACGTACAGTTGAAAAGTGTTAATTATCAATGCGTATTGCATGATTTTTCGTTCATGTTAAACATAAAATAAGGAAAACATACAGAGATTAATGGCTAAATGATGAATGACCTCTGTATCAGTTTACAGATTGGGATTTGAATTTTGGTTTACGCATGATTGTTCGTAGGAATTCGAAATCCGCGTTAAATAATAGATTACGTTCTAAATTAGGCTTAGTATTCAAAAAATGCTCTTGGAGCAACAAATCAACCAAGCAACCTCTTGAAATTATGATGTTACTGACCTCTATCTCTTTCCAGCAGTGTAGTATATTTCAGGAGAAAGTAGAGGAATGCACGGACCTGAAATTTCAGACCCGTGTCAGTTAGTGACGATCTTGACCCGGTGTGAAACACCTGCGATAAAAATAAATCTATAGCCTATCCCACAGGGAAATGATTTTGATCCAACCCAAACCAAAATAAAACTAAAAATTTAGTCCGTTTCCGGCCCAGTCTGACGTATGCCCAGTCTGACGTAAGAAATAAAATTAAAAGAGTTGGAAGCCGAAATCGAAAATAATTTCTTGCAGATATTAATAGTTTTACCCATAGTAGCATTTTACTAAAATTAAGGGAAGTGTTTTATAATTTATTAGTAATGCAAGATTTTACTGCGAACGTGCATACATGTATGTGCATGCAAATGTGTGAAAATGTATGTGTTTATGTGTAATCATGACTAACATCTTCTAATAGAGAGAAGTATTTTATATTTATTTATTCCAAGTAGAAACTCTTTTATCACCAATTGAACTTAAATTATTTTGTGGGCTAAAATGTAAGCTCGGGCCGACCTAATCCGAAATAAAAGTAATGACAAGAGCCTGTTGCTTTCAGGTTTAAATGATTTCAGGATTGGATTTCTCGCCTTAGTGAATGGTTTTTTCATATTACTCTTTTAACATTAAATAAGCATGCATTTAAAGATAAAAAAGCTTAAATTTTGTAGCTTGGATATAGCCTGTAAACTTCACACTGATGTGAACATTTTGGTCTATAACTGGCATCATGCAGTAGCCATGAGTAGTACTTAAAGAGTAGCTCAAACAGTTAATTTTTTCTGGCTTCCAGCAGCGAAAAGAGGGGTGACCTAGAAGTAACAAAAACAAAATTGGTCGTATGCAAGCTAATTTCAAACGGCCAACAGCATGGTTGCCTCGTTTTGGCCAATATTCAAAGTTTGGTGTGAGTACCGAACCAAAAACAATAAATATGTAATATATAATGTCATAAAAATAAAACCTCTGGTTTACAGATGAGTCCTCCCGGGAAGATAAGAGAAATACTGAACGAGGCTGTAATTTTTATTCGAAAAAGAAAAATAATTTATGCGAGAACTTCAAAAGTTTATTGTGTTTAATATATATATATATATATATTGAGAGATATTCAAAACATACAAAATGTATTAGCGAGCTATTGAATATGAACTGTTTAAATTCTGAGGACTTTTCGGACGGCTTTGTATAAGGCACCCATTTCTGTTTCCGATGTACTGTTCACGAGATGAGTAGATACTACGAATCACATCACGAATCGATAATTTTAATCATTACAAAACATGTCAAAAAATACATTTTAAGGAAATAAATGATTATTTTATTTTGGCACTTATTTTGAAACTCACTGAAATAAATTAAGCCGACATCTTAAGATTTATAAAGCAAATTTTTAAAATTGTAATACAAAATTGATCTACTTCATCGCGTATAAATACAAGGCCATAACCAGAAAAAAAATTGGAGGGTTTCAAGATTTATACATAAAATGAAGTGATAAAAATGATGTATAACTCGAAACTTTACAAAAATCGAAAATCAAAAATTCAAAAATCGACATTTTCAACAAGTTTACAAAATTACGGCCTTCCATGAATCTAAAAAGGCACGAAAATCTGTACAACAGCAATTACAACCATGCACACAAGCACGCTTCGCGTGCATTAAAAAAAATAATAAAAATCTCTGAATAATGCAGCTAATTTGTCGTACATGAACTGAAAATGAATTAAATATGAAAATTGGAAAATGGTTGCAAAAACACATTCTTTCAAAAAATGAAAAGTACCTATTGGAGATAGGTAAAAAGTTTTAGTTCCAGGAAATTGAAACATGGCTCTATAATAACCCTGGGAAAATCCTTACACTCTACGAAGTTGCGGAAATGTTTAAGAAAGTGTACACCAGGTTTGCAAAAACTGAGCAAGCTTTGCTATCGCAGAAAAGCTATCCGAAAGACTGGATTTATTCCATGCAACAGATGTGCCTTTCTAGATATCGACTTTGTCTGTTAAAACTATCTGTTAATAGATCAATTTCGTCAGATATTATTTTACTCCTTTAAAAAAGCATGGACGAAAATATATAATTTTCTTTGTTATTTACATGTTTTATTTAACTTGGTATGTTGTTTATTTATCTGTATGGGTCAAATATAAAAACCGAAATTTCCCCAACTTCTTCTAATCAGATTGAACTGAAATTTTGCAAGCATGTATTACTTGAATGTCAGTACATGCTCACTTAGTAAAAAAATTAGGGTTTGTGATCTAAAGGCCTTTAGGCTCCCAAATCCATTTCAAAATTTGTTTCGAGTTTTAACCCATTTTCTATTGTTCAGTTGAGCTGAAATTTTGCGTACATATATAACTTCGATAGCAATACATGCTCAAATGGTAATGGACATCAGACTTGTGCCATGGGAGTCCTGGGCTACAAACTCCAGTTAAAAATTTGTTTCGAACTTTAATCCACCTTTTATCATCCGACTAAAAATTTGCATTATATATTAAGTAATAACGAACTTGGTCGATTATGACCTGGGCCCCGAACATTAGTTAAAAATTTGTTTTTGAATTTTAAACCACTTCGTATCTCCTCATTGAACTGAAGTTTTGTATGTATACACACATCCATATCCGAATTTGAGTTTTTATTACATTTTTAAATTTAAGTTTGGGTTCTAGGTCTTGGTCTTTCATTTCTTAAATAAATCATGGGAAAAATATTTTTAAAAATTATATACTCTATAACAAAAATGTGACGCACCAAGAAGGAGTGGGGACAAAAATTGGTAGATGGGGTGGAATAAGTGGTCCGAATACGAAAAAAATTGGTAGAAAAAGTGTACATGTGGAGAAAAACAATTGATTACAGTTTCAAAAAATTTGAATGATTTAATCAAAAGAAAGGGCCTCACAAAGTAAACAAGTCAATAACGCGTTGGTCCACTTCTGGCCCTTATGTACGCAGTTATTCGGCTTGGTATTAATTGATAGATTTTGGCAGATGTGCTCCTGTGAAGTATCGTGCCAAATTCTGTCCAATTGTTGCGTTGGATTGATAAAATCCCGATCTGGTTGTAGGACCCTTTTTATGATGCTCCAAACGTCCTCAGTGGAAGAGAGATCCGGGGACTCAGCTCAATCACATTTCTCTGAGCCGCCTATTAAGGGTGTTTGAAGTCACTGAAAGTACCAGTTGCACGTAAGATCGACGATAATGATGAATTGGTGCTTGATTCCATCAAAACCTGCATGTATGTCAATTTGTGTCCAGTTTGCATTAATCCTTCTGGGTGCGTCACTTTTTTTGTTATAGAGTGCATATTATTTTATATATGGCTTACGGCTAAAAAGCAAATTGTTGACAATCGGCAACATTAATCTTTAAATGAAATAATAATTTTCCTTCATAAAATTCTAAATATGGACTACATACTTTACAATGTAATAATTTTTAGCACGAAATGTTGCCTCTACATAATGAAATTTGATTTAATAATGCTATCAGTATGTAATTTATTGGCAGCATTAGACACTAGAGCTTCAATATTATTCTAATAGTATTTTAGGAGACAAAATTGGGTATTTTGCTGAAAGGCAACCTACGGCACTTAAGGATTAAAATGTATGAATTACTATAACCCAATATTTCTTTGTAAAATATTTATAAAAATCAAATATTCAATTAAGATACTCTGTATGCTTAATTGTAATTTTCTTTATCTGACGTAAAATGCAAGAAAGTTTACGTATGAGAATAAACTTTTATATTCTGTTAATCTAACTTGGTTGCATTACTAAGATAGGTATGTTTGTACCATTTAAATATTTAAGAATTTTGGAGTTATTTTATAAAGATTCAACTCCCTTTCCATGTCTACTTAAAGTGGGTACAGAAATACAAAGAGGGAAACATACATCTAGACTAGTTAATTATTTTCAGCGCATAATACTTCTCAGGCTGTTGGTGCACCTGTTTGTTAAATATATAAAAATTTACATCTGTTAAAATTCTATTTTGACCAAAGCCTGCATTAGAGTATAACTTACTTTAGCGCTAGATTAAAAATAGAGGTGCACCAGGAAGAATGCTAAGATGCAAAATATCTTCCTAAAAGGGAGTATTCAGTACAAAACTGCGGGAGAGAAGCAACGAGAGAGAGAAAGAGAGAGTAAAGTACTTTCCTTCAAATTATAGCAATCATAATGACATGAGGAGCAAATCGCGTGCTGTACTGGCATCCCTGACAAAACGCCCGGCTAATTAAATTGATTCCAGTTAGAAGGGTTGTCGGAATTTGGCGAATTTTCACTAGGCAGAGATAATTTTTAGAGAGCTTAAAAGTTAATAGTTCGTATTTTTTTAAATTGTAAAAAAGCTTCATTACAACAAAAAATAAAAAAATAAAAAAACATTTCATAAAAAAGTAATTTAATTATTTCATGACTCCTGTAATTGTAAGGTCATTTGTTAAACACATACCACTTTCCCCAATTTATAAAAGGCGGTAATTTTGTCTTAATATGAAACAAATTAAAAAAAATTCCTTGTGGTCTTGAAGTAAGTTTAATATTTTAGTTTCTATTTTCTTAATGCAAACCAATTTAATTAGAAAAAAAATTAAAAAAGAAAAAAAAAATAATAATAAGCAGTTTAATTGTTTCTATTAAATTACTCATGTGATATAAGGTAGTCTAATAAATATCTTCCACTTTTCCAATGTCATAAAAGGAATGATTTTTGTTCTAATATGGAAGAAATGAAAATTCCTCAGTAGTTTATTAGTCTTTTTTATAATGCAATAAAAGTTCATTATAACAAAAATTAAAAAACATTTCATAAAAAAGTAATTTAATTATTTTATGATTCCTGTAATTTTAAGGTCATTTGTTAAATACGTACCACATTCCCCAATTTATAAAGAGCGGTATTTTTGTCTTAATACGAAATAAATAAAAAAAATTCCTTGTGGTTTTGAAGTATGATTAATAATTTAGTTTGTATTTTCTTAATGCAAACAAATTTCATTATATTTTTTTTAAATAAGCAGTTTATTTGTTTCTATTAAATTATTCGTATAATAACAGGAGACTTGGCGTTGGAATATTAAAACTCGAATAAACGACTACGTCAGAAATGCCAAAGAAAAATATTGGAAATGCATACAGCTGTTTCGGCAGCTTTAAGCGTGCCGTCTTCAGTGCAAAAAGGATTCTGAATCTTCAGAAGGGCTAGTATATATATGAGAGGGGCAGAATTTACTTCAACCAATAGAATTACGGGAAGGTGGGGAGAGTGGCCAATAGGAATTTATTAAAGTTAGCTGTGTAAACAGTAGAAAAATTAAGAAAATGTGGAACGAATATAAAATTTCCAACAGTCAGACAAATAGGGAATAGCGAAATCACAATTTACAAGGTTTTTAAAATTTTTATAAATATGAAAAGCTTCAAAGAAATCGAGTTCATGAATGGATTTAGGTCTACAAATTATTTTAGCTGAATTAAATTTAAAATTATGATTTTCCTTCCAGCAATGTTTAGAAATAGCCGATTTATTGGTTTCTTGTTTGCGGACGTAATTCATATGTTCTTTTAGACGAAATTTAAGACTGCGTTTAGTTTGGCCAATATATGATAAACCACACTGACAGGAAATACTATAAATACCCCAAGAATTATGCGTATCAGTGGGATCTTTTAACTGAGAAAAGGTGAGTTTATTGGAAGGCGAAAATATTATTTTAAAATCATATTGTTTGAGAATTTTAGCTATGGTTTGACTGGATTTAGGAAATTGGGTAAAACAATACTGATATTAGAAGAGACTGACTTAGTAGACGAAATACGAGGGAGTTGTAATTTTTGGATAGCTTTGTCTATAATGGAAGGGTCATAACCTATGTCAATTGCAATGGCTTTCAGGTATTTAATTTCAGATTTTAATAAACTAGGATTTGAACAAATATTAAGGGCACGGTTTACAAAAGTATAGAAAGCAGCCATTTTTTGGTTAGGTGGGTGACATGAACGTGCATGGGGAGGAAGGGAGACAGCAAAATTTTTTCGATAGACGGTGGTTGAAAATCCATTTACAGTGCGAGAGACGAGCGTATCAAGAAATGGAAGGGAGCCATTATTTTCTATTTCATATGTAAACTGGATATTACTGTCAATTGAATTTAAAGTTTCTAAGACGTGGTCAATATTGTGATGAGATATGTTCATAAGCGTGAAGGTGTCGTCGACGTAACGGGTCAAAAAAGGAAAGGATATTTTCTTAAAAAGCTTGCTTTCAAAATAGTGCATGTAAATATCATCGAGAATTGGGGAGAGAGTGGAACCCATGGCTAAACCTTTAGACTGACGATAGAATTTATTTTGGAAAGAAAAAGTGGTTTGGGATAAACAAATGCGGGTAAGAGAGATTAATTCTTGTATTTCAAAAGATGTGAAATGAAACTCTTTTAATCTATTTTCGAGACAGCAGAGGGCGCCACTTATTGGAACATTAGTGAAAAGAGATTTTACATCAAAGGAAACCATAGTGAGATTAGTGTGATGGCAGTTTTGAATGTTTTTTGCAAATTCTATGGAATTCTTAACAGTATAACTATTAGCAACAAGAAGGGGAGCAAAAATAGTGGTGAGAAATTTAGCTAAATTATAAGAAGCAGTACCGATATTAGAGACTATGGGACGAAATGGAATATTGGGTTTGTGAACTTTCGGTAAAGCGTAAAATCTGGCACAATTAGCAATAGAAGGGATACGATAAGATTTAGTCGAGTCCAATAACAGAGGGCAAGATTTTATAGCAGATTTAATTTTATTTAACTCTTGAGTAGAGGGGTCACGGGGCAGAGGAATATATGGGCCATCATTAATTAATTCGGTAACACTTTCGATGTATTGTTTTTTATCCAAATAACAATATGACCATCTTTATCAGCTTTAGTAATGATGATATTTTCATTAGATTTTAATTCCTTCAAGGCGTTTTTTTCTGCAGGGCTGAGATTTGATTTAAAATTTTTGGAATTGAATTTGGCATTATTAAGAATTAAATGACGAAGATTTTCTTTCTGTTGGTCAGTCAGTCGAGAATTTTTGAAAACTTTTTCAACCGGTGTAATTAACTGAGGAAAAGAAGGAGGTTTAGAAATGGCAAAATTTGAATTGAGTTTGAGAACAGAATATTGATTATTGGTAATTTCAGCATTGGAAAGATTAACGATTGCATTTTTATTGACAACAGGAAAGTCGTTCGAATGAATAGGACTCTGTGAATTACGAAGCCGGGTGAATTTATCTTGTAATTTAATTGAGTGTTTACGAGAGCGGTTGTCACAATGAATCCAGGAATTGCGAACTATTAACATAAAATTAGGACGTTCAAAAGCTTTCCAATGCTAAAATTACAGATAATCAATATTCTGTTCTCAAACTCAATTCAAATTTTGCCATTTCTAAACCTCCTTCTTTTCCTCGGTTAATTGCACTGGTTGAAAAAGCTTTCAAAAATTCTCGACTGACTGACCAACAGAAAGAAAATCTTCATCATTTAATTCTTAATAATGCCAAATTTAATTCCAAAAATTTTAAATCAAATCTCAGCCCTGCAGAAAAAAACGCCTTCAAGGAATTAAAATCTAATGAAAATATCATCATTACTAAAGCTGATAAAAGTGGTCAGATTGTTATTTTGGATAAAAAACAATACATCGAAAGTGTTACCGAATTAATTAATGATGGCCCATATATTCCTCTGCCCCGTGACCCCTCTACTCAAGAGTTAAATAAAATTAAATCTGCTATAAAATCTTGCCCTCTGTTATTGGACTCGACTAAATCTTATCTTATCCCTTCTATTGCTAATTGTGCCAGATTTTACGCTTTACCGAAAGTTCACAAACCCAATATTCCATTTCGTCCCATAGTCTCTAATATCGGTACTGCTTCTTATAATTTAGCTAAATTTCTCACCACTATTTTTGCTCCCCTTCTTGCTGCTAATAGTTATACTGTTAAGAATTCCATAGAATTTGCAAAAAACATTCAAAACTGCCATCACACTAATCTCACTATGGTTTCCTTTGATGTAAAATCTCTTTTCACTAATGTTCCAATAAGTGGCGCCCTCTGCTGTCTCGAAAATAGATTAAAAGAGTTTCATTTCAGATCTTTTGAAATACAAGAATTAATCTCTCTTACCCGCATTTGTTTATCACAATCCACTTTTTCTTTCCAAAATAAATTTTATCGTCAGTCTGAAGGTTTAGCCATGGGTTCCCCTCTCTCCCCAATTCTCGATGATATTTACATGCACTATTTTGAAAGCAAGCTCTTTAAGAAAATATCCTTTCCTTTTTGGACCCGTTACGTCGTCGACACCTTCACGCTTATCAACATATGTCATCACAATATTGACCACGTCTTAGAAACTTTAAATTCAATTGACAGTAATATACAGTTTACATATGAAATAGAAAATAATGGCTCCCTTCCATTTCTTGATACGCTCGTCTCTCGCACTGTAAATGGATTTTCAACCACCGTCTATCGAAAAAATTTTGCTGTCTCCCTTCCTCCCCATGCGCGTTCATGTCACCCACCTAACCAAAAAATGGCTGCTTTCTATACTTTTGTAAACCGTGCCCTTAATATTTGTTCAAATCCTAGTTTATTAAAATCTGAAATTAAATACCCGAAAGCCATTGCAATTGACAGAGGTTATGACCCTTCCATTATAGACAAAGCTATCCAAAAATTACAACTCCCTCGTATTTCGTCTACTAAGTCAGTCACATCTAATATCAGTATTGTTTTACCCTATTTTCCTAAATCCAGTCAAACCATAGCTAAAATTCTCAAACAATATGATTTTAAAATAATATTTTCGCCTTCCAATAAACTGACCTTTTCTCAGTTAAAAGATCCCATTAATACGCATAATTCTTGGGGTATTTATAGTATTTCCTGTCAGTGTGGTTTATCATATATTGGCCAACATAAACGCAGTCTTAAATTTCGTCTAAAAGAACATATGAGTTACGTCCGCAAACAAGAAACCAATAAATCGGCTATTTCTAAACATTGCTGGGAGGAAAATCATAATTTTAAATTTAATTCAGCTAAAATAATTTGCAGACCTAAATCCCTTCATGAACTCGATTTCTTTGAAGCTTTTCATATTTATAAGAATTTTAAAAACCTTGTAAATTGTGATTTCGCTATTCCCTATTTGTCTGACTGTTGGAAATTTTATATTCCACATTTTCTTAATTTTTGTACTGTTTACACAGCTAACTTTAATAAATTTCTATTGGCCACTCTCCCTACCTTTCCCGTAATTCTATTGGTTGAACTAAATTCGGCCCCTCTCCTATATATACGAGCCCTTCTGCAGATTCAGAATCATTTTTGCACTGAAGACGGCACGCTTAAAGCTGCCGAAACAGCTGTATGCATTTACAATATTTTTCTTTGGCGTTTCTGACGTAGTCGTTTATTCGAGTTTTAAAATTATTCTTGTGATATATGTTAGTGTAATAAATATCTTCCACTTTTCCAATGTTACAAAAGGAAAGATTTTTGTTCTAATACGAAAGAAATAAAAAATTCTCAGTAGTTTATTTACTTTATATAATGTAAAAAAAGTTCCTTATAACAAAAGTTTAAAAGCATTTGATAAAATGTAAATTAATTATTTCTTCTAAATGACTCTTGTAATTTAAATTCATCTGTTAAACTCGTACCAGTTCTTTCCAAGTTATAAAAAAGAGGTTTATTCTAGTGTAAAATAAATAATGGCTAATTGTAACCTTAAGTTTAAATAAGTCCCAATAAAATCCCCAAAACATTCAATGCAGTATTCGCGCAATTTGTCGACAAGTTAATTTGCTTTTGGTTCTAAAAGGCTATTCAACTTCTAGACGATTAATACGCAAAAGAAATTTTAAGTGTTGTGCAAGAAAACATTAGGAATTTAAAGCTATTTTTGTTTTCTTTGTAACTTCGAATTATTGATATAACCTTTGTAAAAAAAATAATAAATTAATGTACAAAAGACACACGAATGCCGGATTGGAAGGTTGTTTCTGAATAAAGACAAAGCACAAAGATAATGGCAATATAATAAAAGTACTTTAAAGCTATTTCTTGTCAACAAACTGCTCATTACTTTTAGACAGTCTTTAATGTAACTAAGGGTTTTAAATCATAAAAAAAAAAAAAAACAGTAAAATATGTGTTGGTATAAAAATAATATATGTGAACATTATGACGCTTTCTTTATGTTTTTACCCACTTTGGTTAAAAATTATGAGCAAAATTGTAACAAATGCTAAAAATAGATCAAAATTTAAAAAAAGAAAAAAATATACTCTGTTACGTTAAAATTTTTGGAGTATCTTTACATAGAAGTTATCTTCAAAATAAATTAAATATTTATAGATATTTCAAAATTAACTAATTTTTAAAATATATAAAACTTTGTTTTTAAATATGTAAAACAAATTTTCAAGTTTCTGAAATATTTGAACATTTTTATAAAATACTTTAACTCAATACATCTATTTTCACTAAACATTAAGCCATTTTGACGACATTCTTTATGTAAATATTTGTAAAAAAGTTTTAAAGCAATAAGTGAAGACGTTTTTTCAAAATGTTTAACATAGTTAATATAACAGTATATATATATATATATGTGTAAAATTATTCAGTCCATCTTCAGAGGAGCCTCTCAATGCAATGTAGAAACAGTAAAATGATTTAAGAACTACTAACAAAAAACAGAATATAGCTTAGCTTTCTACTACCACAAAAGTAAAAGGAAACACTATTTAGATAATGGGAAAAAAATTAACTACACAATAAAAAGTTTGCAAAAATGCTTACAGGAAAAAAAAAGTAAATATCACGAATAAAAAATATTTATAGGGAGAAACATGGAGCAGCAAAAGGTAATTATTTAAAATACCTTAACAGTTCGATCTTCTTATGCACTGAGTATGCAAAAAATTGTTTTAGTTTTACTTATTTCTGTATCCTTTTAAATTATATTCCTTTATAATATACACATGTATATATAGATATGTATATTTAATCAATTTTATCTTAAAGTTAAAATCCGCTGTACTCCCTAATCTATTTAAAAAAATCATATCAAGTATACAGGTATTCTAATTCAATTAATTTTAAAATGAATGCAGTTTTTACTATCATGTAAATATGAAAATTAATAATTATTTTCAATTTAACATTTTTAAAGGACTTTCAATATAAACTTTTTACATTCTGATACACTTTTTTAAAACAAAAACATACAATCTGCAAGCTTTCCAATAAAATAATTAAATATAAAATGGTGTTTTACATCTACTTATAAAAATGAAATAATTTTAGAATATATCATCGTGATAATCTTTAATCAGTTTTTTTTTTTTTTTTCTTTTTTAAGTTGACGTCCGAAGGAAGTCGCTAACAAAAGATATCATGTACTAACTTTAGCAACTCATTTAGAGAAATACAGTTATACATTTTCAATAAATAGGCAATCTGTCTGCATTTCAGATTAAATAAAATTTTAGTTTAAACCATATCCTTGTTGAATGAAATTTACAGATGTACAAAAAATTTTAGAATATTTGTGAATTTTAATTTCTTTGTTTATTGTCTTTTTTTTTTTTTTTTTTTTTTAAGCATGCAGTAATTCTTGAAAAATAGTTCACTTCTTGATGTAATTTATTTTTCGTTCTTTAAGAACATTTTGGTGGATGTTTTTAACACTAAATTTTTATGACTTTGGGTGGTTTACTTTTCTATTCACGCTTTGATTTCCACAGATATTCTCAGAATTCTATGATATTGATAGATATAATTAAGGTTTCTCAGAATTTCTGTAAAATGCTTCTTATTAAAATTCATACACATGCGAGCATAACCGGTATGTGAATAAGGTTTCACAAAATAATTTGGATGCATTACAGTCAATGCGTCATAGCAGTCATAAGCGCATTTTAACATCTTTCTACGGCGCACTGTAAAAGTTTAATCCTTGCTCCTTTGAATGCCCTTCATCAGACGCGCAGAATATTTATGTCTGAGAAAGATCCATTACTTTAGCTAAGCACTAAATCCCCAGCCTGAAAGGATGGTCTCGGAACTTGAGGCTGGGCGGGCATTCAAAAACGACACATATATAAGAAGAAATACCACGAGTTACAATAGTAAAATTTCGTGAAATTCTATTTTTTATTGAGTTAATATAGGTAAAAAAGGCTGTCAAACTATTTACTAGAGGCAAAAGACACAGTACAGCATCTGCATCGATGTGGAATAAAATTTCAAGACAAAATTATAGTGTACACGAGTAGTAGTAGCAGTTTATGAGTTTTAAAAGTTGTATGAAAAATCAGAATTCTCGGCAGTCACTATTTTGAATACCACGATTTATGCAGGTATTCCTCGCTGTCGAGATCAATTTTTTCCTCAAAGTCAATTTCTATAACGTTACCTGAAGCCCAATTTTAACAATATATATATATGTATATATGTATAAGATACATGTATTAACATGTAAAACTATATCATACCGTATATGTATGAAAACTTTTAAATTCAGTTATTTCCGTATCAGTTTTCGCTGTGCTTGGCAACTGTCGTCTCTCAAACCATTTAATTTAAATTTTATTAATTATATTTATGCATCCATAATCCTCTTGTATTAAGGACAATGATATTTTTTTTTTAATGTATTTTTCCGTATTCAAGCAATATATACAGACCTCGCAGTTTTTCTAAAATATTACGCACATTTAATAATAATGTCACCCCAATTTTAAAATAATACTTTTGAGCATAATAGTTTAACATTAATACAGTCAGAATTATTCCAAAAATATTTCTTATTATCGGTACTGGTAATAATATAATAAATTAAAGGTAACACGCCAAGGTCTGTAATTGTTTTGGATAGCTGTTATATTTTTGGCAAGGCGATAAATACAAAGCATCAAAATCCTAAATTTTCTTTTTCTAAAATATTTAATTTTATTTATTATTTTTGTCCAGTTTTAAACACATAGTACAGATAGAGCGCTTATAACATAGTCTAGAGACTTAAAATTATGTAAATTACAAATGATTTTTCTAGGATTTAAAACACATTCGATATGTCGCAATTTTTGAAAGGTATTTCATCTAGTGCTTTCTGAAATTGTTCAGATTTTGTCATTAACTGAAAACGTTTTGATGTTTTGTACTACGAAATAATGCCGGATTGAAATAATACAGGGTTAGCGCGAAAACTCCTAAGAAATATTCCCAATAAATATTACTTAATTCTGCATACGATACTGAGACATTGAAAATGTGCTGTTTGTTCCAATTCCTGTTTATATAAAAAAAAAATTGTAACCTTTTCGTATGTGTATATACAGGGTGATCAGTTTAAAAGAGTACCCGTTGGTTTTTCTTATTACCCTTAAATCTAACGGATATGGCAAGTGTTCTAACGCTGAAGTATAATTTTTAGAACCTTGTTTAAGTGTGGGAGACAATTTTTAACACTGTTGGACTGTTACAACTTTATTTGTGAGGTAAAACAGAAATGGAGACGCACAGTGTTACTTAATCCTATGATAATTTTGTTTTTTAAAAACATAATTTAATTAAATTTTTTTACATTATCATTCCTTACAGAAAATGTTGAAAATGTTCGCTGCCGTTTTGAATGCAAAAATGAACACGTCGAATAAATTTTTTTTGACATACTTCGTAGCATTGTTGGTGTTATTGACGAGATTTCTTCAGTTATGATCTGTTTTAATTCGTCGACATTTGCAGGACGAAATGACAATGTAAAAATGATAATGATAATTTAAATGTAATGTAGGAATGATAATGTAAAAATTTTGAAGTAAATTATGTTTTTCAAAAATAAACTTATCACAGGATTAAATAACATTGTGCGTCTCCATTTCTGTTTTACCTCACAAATAAAGTTGTAACAGTCCAACAGTATTGGAAATTGTCTCCCACACTTAAACAAGGCTCAAACAATTATACTTCCGTTTGGAATAGTTGCCACATCCGTCAGATTTAAGGGTAAAAAGAAAAACCAACGGGTAAATTGATCACCCTGTACATGCTAACATTATAAAATAATTTGTGTGTCGAAGCAATTGATTATAATAATAACACAAGTCTACAAATATAATATTGGAAAAATCTGACTTGATAATTTTAGCTGACACGTACGTTTTTTAGTGTGCTGAAACCGAAAATGAATCCAGTTCATCTCTATCATGTATAGAGTTTTGTCAATATAAGGTATCTACCGACACAATGTCATCATTTTCAGTCTGTGTCTAGTGTATTTCCATGATTAATTGTAGCTAATTACGGAAATATACTATAAAAGTTTCCATATAATTAGGCTTTATAATTAGGTGGAAAAAATCACAGAAGAAGGTGTATCGGTATACATTCTGTGTTGGCAAAAAGAGGGGAAAAAAAAGCTGAAAACCCCATAGAAATAGCATGGGAAGAAAAGCAAAAAAACTCTCAATGTCAAGTGTGTAAAAAAAAAAAAAAAAAAAAAAATATATATATATATATTCACACCGGAAGTAATAAGGGGACAAAATTGACTAGAAAAACACATTGAACAGCGGGAACCGGGCGGGCTGGGGCATGGGTCCTATCGTCCAGGATTAATACGACTCGCCTAGTATAAATCTTGGCGGTGGCGGGGGTGGGTGGGCGGGAACCACCGCCACTTTAGAATGTAGAAAAAGAGGGGAAAAAAAGCTAAAAACCCCATAGAAATAGCATGGGAAGAAAAGCAAAAAAACTCACAATGTCAAGTGTGTTAAAAAAAAAAAAAAAAAAAAAAAATTACACCGGAAGTAATAAGGGGACAAAATTGACTAGAAAAACACATTGAACAGCGGGAACCGGGCGGGCTGGGGCATGGGTTTTGGTTTCAGCATACCAAAGAATATAAAAATCAGCCAAAATTTTCAAATCAAAATTTTAGAGGTAGACCTGTGTAATTGTTGGATCAGTATGATATGCATGATAAAAAGATTTTGTATACGTCTTTTTTGTGGGATTAGATTATATAGTTTCCATTGACTGAAAATAAAAAGGCACTCGTTTTCAATTTCAGATTGATAAAGTGTATCAAATTTAAGTATGTTTTTAATTGATTAAAAATGGTGTTATATTATTACTTTGCCAATGCACAATTAAAATTTTTACTAGAGATTCATTTGACTTTTTATTTAATTCCTGTACAAAGGACTGCGGTAGCCCAGTCGGTAGAGTCTCTGTGGTGGCCGCAATGTCCTCCATGTTCCCATAAAAAATTATACCTCTGGGGGTCACCGAAGCGGAAGAGCCATCCCTTCCGTAGAGGATCAAAATTGTGATGGCATGTCTCCGGACTACCTCTAGGGGTGTGTCAAAGACCGTCAGCAATTGCCCATCTGCGCAGCACTAGTGCGACGTAAAATCCAACCATCCATCCAATTCCTGTACAAAATCGGTCGTGTTTGATTTGGTCTCGATTTTTCACAAGATTTTATAGAAGGTAACCAAAAACTATCAAAAATTACATGTATTTTACGAACTTTTGTATTAAACGCCATTTGAAGTGTTTTTTTTTTTTTTTTTTTTTTTTTTTTATCGCTTCTGAAAGTTTTTGTCAAATCTTCTGCAAAATCTATAACATAAGAATTTATTAAAATAATCTCATTTCTATTAAATTTACGATATATATTTTTATTTTTTGTATTATTGCACTTTAAATACTGGTATTTTACGCGAATATTTATCAAAAGTATTATTAAAAAATAGTAAAATAATTATAAATAATGAGTCTCTGTAGCCAAATCTGTAAATACGCCTATAATTTATTCAATAGCATTCGTTACGTGCGTTTTTTATGCATCATTAAAATACGCCACTCTGCTAGCATTTGAGTATCAATCTGTCTTATTTTATTCTAAAGTTATTATTACTATTATAAAGTAATTATTTCATTCTAAAGTTATAAAACATGTCCTAAAAACTTTCATGTATATACATCACCATCTTCCTACGTTGTTTTTTAACTGAATGTGAAAAACTTTCGCTTTGAATGTTGCAACTTTCCCACCCCTAGCATTCAGAACGAATCTAAAATCTTGGAGGGATGTTAAATTGACGGATAGTTCGGGATTTGATTCCCTTCAGCGTTCCTTTATCACTTATTTTCTCTCAACTACAAGAATTATCACCCTTCCTTCAACACTGGACTAGATGAGTTAGCACATGCACAGATGTTCTTGTGGTCGCAAATAACGTTATTGAAGATTACAGAGAGACCTCTGTTTGAGTTTGCCGTGATGTTATCCCGAAGTTATCAGTCTGTCGTTTGCATACAGCTTTTTAAAAGTTTTGATTATTATTACAAAACTTCTGTTCGTCTAGCTTATGATTTTTTCTTTCTTGATATTTTATGATACTGAACGACAATCTACTCTTAAGTCTTGGGATCGCTCTGGCTCACTGATAACTCAGTTCTTAGCTACGCTAATGGATCCTTTTAAGGTTAAAATATTTAATGTACCTTATGAAGGGTTTTTTATTACAGATATCTACTACATAATATCGGACAGTAGCTATTTTTCAAGATTCATAAATACAGGGTTATTACAAATGAATCATTGGGTTTTGATAAAATACTGCGTCCGAACTTGGAAACGTATATATTTCCATGACAACGCAAACGAGAGGGCGTTAAGTACAGTTTTACGCTGCGTATGTGCAATGTGCGGGTGGTTGCCATGGTTGCTGCGCGAACGTCATATTCAAATTGGCGACTGGACAGCAGAAAGCGTTTTGTGTACTAGAATTTTCAAAGTTTGAATGCTCATAACTGTTCAAAGAGTATTCCGGCGGGCATACAAATGCAAACCACCAACCCAACAAAGCATTCGGCGCTGATATAGACAGTTCGAAGAAACCGGTTGTTTATGTAAAGGCAAAAGTTCCTAACGCGACCAAGCTGAGTAATGTGTGGAGCGAACTGAACTATCGCCTTGACATCTGCCGTAATATCACTCAAGGTGAACATCTATAGTATGGACGTCAATCTTAGATGCTTTCGGTTTATTTCCATGTACAACTCATTGTTGTAACCTAATTATATTCCGAAATAAACGCTTCGGAAACCCGATTATTCTTTTGTAATAACTCTGTATAATCATAGGTTAGCGCTGCCTGCTCGGAGAAGCTAGAAATAGAAAAACGTCTGTTCATTTAATTTGCTTATGAATTAAAAAGAAAGTTAACCCTATATCCAAAGAAGCTTTCCTTTGTAAAAGTTAGTCATTCGAGTCGAAACAAGCCATAAAATATCTTTATTCGTGAAGCTTATGTGTTTATATTCTTGAAATTTTACGCTACTAACCAACCGCCCCACCTTAATTCCGGGATCGCCCTGGCAGACTGGTGACTCAGTACTTAGATACTCTAGTGGATTATTTTAAGATATAAATATTTAATGTACCTTATGAAAGATGTTTTTATCCTCACTATAATAATATCAAACATTAGTCCGAACATTTATCTAGGCTGTTTTACAAGATTCCTAATACATTAATAGTTTATCATTATCTGCTTGAAGAACTCGAGTTAGTTGGTGATTTTCATTGATCTTTTTAGATTTTCTTGTAAATTTAACTATAATCAATTTATATTACATACAAGTAAAAATTGTATTTCATAGAGTTTTTTTTTTCCTTTTGCAAATAATTTGTTTTAATTTAGAAGGTAAATTTTTTCCTAAACAAATGAATATGGCATTAATTAAAAATTTTGCTGTGGACAAAAGAAAAAAAAATGTTATATTTGAAATCTAGAAATGAACATGTTTTGTAAAAATGTAAATTTAAGAAGAAGAATTATCAACTAAATGTGATTCGTTTGAAATATAGATCAAAATTTTTGAGACAAAAAAAAAAAAAAAATGTAACACTACAAATCAAAATTTTATACACAACAAGAAATTTGGAAATATGCAGTAATTTATATCTTTCTTATAATGTGTTCATTTCTCAACGTAAAGCAAAAGTGCAGAGAAAAATATATCATACATTTATACTTACGATACAGTGCCTAGAATATACAGTGAGGCAAGAGCTTACAAAAGAATGCTTAAAATACTGCTAAGAAAAATTAAACCTCCCAGACAGCCCTGCGATAAATCGTATTGGCTTTTCCCAGTTTCGTCTGCTCAGTCACGTGATCTAAACATATAAATAACCAATAAATACATTAGTTTCGGTTTTTCAAGCAATAAACTCGATCGCACTGACCTCTGTTGAGAGGCTTAAACTTTAGGACACTGATTTACTGGTCGCTTTACACACTATTACGAGATAAGACTCAGCAATTGTAAGTTTCAAATGTTAATAAAAATATAAAAGTTTCTGCGCAATATTTAGTATACCATTTCATGAAAATTTTCTCTTTTATCTTGTCATAGCAAATAATATTTGTTCTTTAATTTTACATTATCTATGTACAATAAATATACATATTGCACATTTCCTTTTAGATTTTTTGTAATTGTTTGTTTTATATTACAATAAAGACAATTCTTTCATCTTCTTTTAAATTTTTGTTTCATTTGTATAAATAAAAGGTGCTGGTTCCCTTGTTTTAGCAATTAGCCAATATTCGTGATATTTTTTTAATAGATATTTTATAAATTGTTCTATTGCATTGTGTATACGCTAAAGAAAAACAAAACTGAGAGAAAGTAAAGATAAAAATAGCTATTAATATCATTATATTGCGATTTGTGTAAATACGTAGTAAATTGTTTTCAGTATATGTTTCCGAATTAAACACCAGAAGAACATTTAATCAAGCAAAACTTAATCATGATAAACCTAAATACCTTCAAACAGAACAATATCCCAAAAAGTAATTGGTTTATTTAATAAAGCAAGTATTTCTAAATACGTTTTATATGTTTATTTATTTATTTTATTTTATTTACTTTTTTTTTTTTACAAAGGAAGAAGTTTACAGACTTAACCACAAAAAGTAAAAGCACAAAAAATAATCATTTCCCCTAAACATCATTAATTTTTTTTACAAGCACGGCAGCAAAGAGCTTCCAAATTTTTTCTCTGTGCAAGGACAAAAAAAAAAAGGGAAATTCATAAAAGCATCCTTTAATATTCCTAATTTCATTCTACTTTTTGTCCCTGTGCCATGCAAAAGTGTCACGCAAAATAAACATCCCATTATATTTCCAATTAAAACAAATTTCTTTTCACGCAGCCAAGTTCTCACACTTGGCGACGTTTTGCTTTCTGAAAAATGCAGCAACCCCGCTTAGCCCGTGTGTATACCAGTGATGCCAGCATTAAAGGCTGAAATTCCTTAAACGCTATCTTAAAACGAAAATCGTAATAAATACTTAAGCGGGGAAGTTCTATGCCGATATCTTTTGTTTCTAACATATCGTGAGGGCCGTAGCGTGTGAGCTGGTTCCCTTGTTATACATACTTACTCTGAATTTGCGTAATGCGTTAGTCATGCATACCATTATACGTAAGGTTGTCATTTAAAACAACGTTTTCCCTAATGGTGAGATTTTCAGTAAAAGCAGACGGAGTATCGGGGAAACATTCAGGGCATATGATGTTAAAAATGTTCCCTCTATTCTATGTAGGAAAGAATCACATGTTGCTTTTTCCACGCTTAAGTACTATTCCGTTTATGAAACGTGGTTGTTAACTACCACTTTAGTAACTAAAAGGTAAATATAACATACTTTGGGTCGAAAGGTTGAAGGTTTTGAAGATTTAAGCATTGAATTTTCTTTCTTCATTTATATTCTAAATTACTCTTTAATTAGACGCTAAATTGTATAATTATAAAGTTTTCTTAAGCCAGAGATATTACAAACTAGATATATAATTAAGTTTGAAAGATTTGAATCTAAAAATTTTAAGAATAATTAACTAATTCAGCTTTTTAAATTGATACCTTCCATCAAAAATTAATTAAACAATTTTATAGGATATTCAATTTATTTGAGAAGTTCCAAAAATTACCAACAAGAGTTAATTTACATAAATGTTCATTAGACTTAATATTTTTTTTTTTTTTTTTTTTTGTAAACAAAATACTAAAAGTTTTATGGGAAGAATTATTAGGCATTTTACAAACATTTGGCTATTATTTTTAATATTATTTTCTAAACTTAAACTTTCTAGTAAATTATCTATGTTCAAAATGTTATTTTTTCCAAAATAAAAACTTTTATGCGATAAAACATTATTCAGTTTTTATTTCTGATAACGTTGCATTTATAGAAAGCAAATGTATTCAACACTCTAAGCTATCTTTCATCAAAGTTTTAAAAACCTAAATTTGCAGAATCATAACTTCAAATTTAAAAAATACCATGACACAAATAACTCAGTCTCTTTAATATAGTAAAGAACATTTTTATTTTATTTGAAATTCTCTGGAGCACAACCGTGCTGAAACCACATTTGGTTACGAACGACAGTCAGAGCATTTTAAAGTTACACACGCACATACATGCACGTCAGATTTGTATGCTTGACTTGTAGCCCGCTTGTAAAACTTCGTGAGATAAAAACAGGTAGTACATGACAGAATTACAATACGAAGAAATGGAAAAACATCCAGTGCCAGCGCAAGAATCGAACCCGCTCTCCTACGCTCGAAGGCGATTAGCAGTGTGGTGACATAATCACTTGGCCACGGAAGACCTATTTTAAAGTAATTTGTAGTAAAAATGTCTTTCAGGAAGTAATATAACGAGGAATAATTGAGTTGCATTTAGGAAATACCCCCATACAGCCACTGATATTCATTAGATATCTAACTTACATCTAATGATCCATAAAACGTACAAAATATCTAAAGAATGTCCATTAAAAGTCCTTGATATCCAGTATTAATTATAGATATATATTAGATGTTTAAATATAGACGAAAGTTATACGTGCCTTTTTCAATGTCTAGTAGATGTAACATGATAGATCAAAACAAGATTTAGCTATTTTCAATATCTATTAGATCTAACAAGTCCAATTATTGGATATTTAGAGATTTATAGGATATGTAACAGACATCTGATGGATGTAAAAGAGAGTGATATTTGTCATGCTAATAGATATCTGTAGGATATTTATGGAAGTTTAGTGGATCATTTTTTAACTTTTATACGTGGTTAAAGCTGTCTTATGGATGCACGTGGCTGTGTGGGTATCGGCGTATGAGGTAATCGTTCTCAATACCCGACCAAAAATTCATACAGAAGCATTTTTAGAATTATGTGTAGCTTGGGATTTTTTTTTTAACTATACTTAAAAAAAAAAGTAATATTACCCAACAATGCTGAGGCAGTTTATTGTCAACAAGCATGTTATGAAACGTTTACCAGCTGTAACTTTTAACCCTAGCAGACTAGTAAATTTTCCCTTCTGCATTAAGGGATTTTACGCTATTTGTTGTATAGTCTACACAGATTGGTAAGTAACATTCTTTTCTAGTGTTCGAATACTTTACACCAGTACACAGATTGGTAAGTAAGATTCTCGTCTGGTGCTCGGGCATCTTACACAACTCTATCGTGTACCATACAAAAAAGTTGTACAAACCGGAAAATAAGGTTCCTGCAGTATTCAGACACTTTACACAGTACACTTTACACTTTCATTTTGTAACGTATGTAGACAGGCAAGTAAGATTCCCCTCGGTTTGGAGAGTTTACACAATTCTACTGAGCAATGTAAGCAGAACAGTGGTAAGGATATCTACTTTTGAGATTGACCTTTTATTTATTTATTTTTTTTTTTAAGGGATGTGGGTTATTATAGATATTATTAGAAAATTACTGTCTTTACTTTTATGGAAATTTGGATACAAATGCATTGAAATCAAATAATAAAGAGAAATGTCGTTAAAAATGTATTATGAACAATTATAAGAAACGGGCTGGGAATCTTAAAGTTCCAATTTTGCATGTAATAAACAAATGATACAAAATTATAATAAAGATTTGCATGTTGAAAAAATTTGTCCTCATATTGTTCTTTCTAATGTATTAGACTAAGCAAATTAAACATTTTTACACTTTTATTTACTTTTATTTATTTATTTATTCTGACTTATTTCCTCAAACGGCCGTAGAATACTCACGGCTGATCATGGTGTTTCCTATTAATATTTCTGAACTAAAGTCGTTTTCTTATGGCATGTTATACGAATACGTCAGTGTTTTACAATGAAGTGGTATATCCAGATTAGTAATAACAATAACAATAATCAAAATACTTCTTATTTAATATTGACAAGCGAGATGTGAAAGTCACAAAATAGCGATCACATGCACTTTCAAACTAAAAACATCCAAAACATTACCTTTTTAATTTCTTCTTCAGCATTTATGACGATAAGTCCCATGATCTTCGTATTTTGGCCCATCTATCTTTTCGCGGTAATTAATTATAGTTCCCGCATGTCTGGTAATGTTTTGCAAACAGTATATGGAAAGATATGCAATATGACAGTATTTTCTGAAATTCCATTTGAATGCAGACGAATATTGATGTAAAATACACAGTGCTCTACATTCTACAGTAAAAAAAAATATTACGTTGTAAACATGCGATTGTGAACATCATAAATGTTTTCCTGTTAAAAGTCGCCTCATCTGGGGATATTACATAAGCTATTAAATATAGCTGCAACTTGCATTGCCGGAAGAACTATTTTCAGAATTTTGAGCGCAGGCGGTAATTATTTACTTACAAAGCGTGGACTTTACGATTATTAAATGAATATAAACGTTCTCCATTCAGGACTCTCCAAACAGTGGTTGATTCACATCTCTACGAATTGCAATATCTCTTGTACTTAGATTGGGTGATTAATATGGATTCTTCCATGTTCGAATGTCGTACAGTTCTTGCTGCAATTTTTCTGCCATAGCTGGCGATGCATAAGCCATTTTCACAAAAGCCGATGCACTGTTTAAACAATTTGTGGTTCGATGTAGGCCTGTTTGGAAAACATTCAGATACAGCTGTAGCTGCTCCTCTGCATTTCCCGTTAGCAGCACTGTCTGATCCTAAAATCTCCCATTTCACCCAAAAAATCACTTGCAAATGATATTTTTTTACAGATGATCACGAATCATATTCCTGTTCTCTACTTGCAACACTGCCAGCCAATAACAGTTGCTTAGTTTGTATGAATGCTGTTAGTCGCAATTTTGAACATTTTGTTTAATCATTTTTGTAAAGACCTACTTTGCCATGATGTTAATTTCATTTCACGTCTCATTTATTGTTGTAATCTTAACTCAACGAGTCACTTCCGACGTACATTTCTATACAAAAAAGTATATTTTAGTAATATGTTTCACCCTCAAAGTTTGTCCCATAACTGCAAAATTACCCTGTATATTTAATAATTATGTTTTATTCTTAATAATAAAAAAATCGTTAACTTAATATGAATTTAATTTACATTGTTCTCGGCGATAAAATTTACACAAAAACCGTTCTTTAGCGCGTGACTTTTACAAAGCTACTAACTAAGAATTTTTCTAGACATATTAAGAATTTTTCTTTATAAGATAGTTTTATTTAGCTTTAAACCATCATTTTTCTATTAAGTAACTTGTTAACCTCAAGGTATAACAATAATCGTGACTTATTTTAATTAACATACTAAATAAAGATGCATTTTTCCTATAGCCTTTTCTGGATATTTTTTCCTGCAGTCTTTTATAAAGACAAAATTATTAGAGGGAACATGCATTAAAAGTTTCATTTAAAATAAAATAAATTATTAAATTTAGGATTTCAATATATAATTTATATACAATTTTAAATCTTAAACTTCATTTTATAGTAATTCCTAAAATGATGATTGTTAAGTGTATGAAACATTTTATGCTAAACCATATGTAATTTTTTTTTCTTTTAAGGAGAAATTTAATTAAGTAAAAAATTAAATATCTTTCTAAATTTACATGCAAGTGTCTTACTTCAGATATTATAGCTTATATAAGGAATTAGTAAAGAAAATTACTTTTTTGGTTATGTAGATAAATCTTGTTTTCAGAGTCATTTTTAGAGATATCTTATCCCATATAACACATCTTTACATCCCGATATCCTAAAAATATTCTTAGAGAATATGTAGGATATAGGATATTAAGAATGGTTTCACAGTAGCGCACTTGGAATCTTGGAAACCTCTGGACGGAGTACCTACCTGGTCAAGGCCAAGTTTAACAGTTTCATGCCGTCAAAGGGGCGAAAAATCACCGCATGACGACCAACTACTCTATGTCCGGAGGAACTAGGATTGTTCATCTGCGCAGCACTAGTGCGATGTAAAACCCAACCAACCAACCGGAGGAACTAGGACAAGACTTCTAACTGCAGACTTCTCACTTATAGATGGGATTTGTCATTATTATTTCGCTTTTCAGATTTTTTTCTTTCTTTTGGACACAGTGCTTGATCAACATAACTCCACTTCCAAGAATGCGCTACAGGAGGGCACAGAGCACACGCTCCAGGGTGTTGGAGTTTTTGAAATAGGAGCAGACCTAGCTGAGAAAATGGAGAAAGAAAAAAAAAAACAATTTGAGAGGAGGGAAATGGGCAGGGAAGCCGCAATTGGTGGTTGTACACAGAAACTTACTAGTCGAAAGGATGGATGAAAAAACGTAATTTACAAAGAAAAAAAATTGGAAAAAAGAATTGCGAAGATATTCCTGCTTGAAGACTGATAAATGATGAAAGAAGCTTAGAAATAAAGGCCCGGGGAAAATTAAATACATGAAAGGAGAATTCTGTAATTGACAGTAAGGGAGGAAGAAAAAAAACTTAGTGGTGTGCTTAATTTATGTAGTGAGATATGAGTGGTATGTGATTAAAGGCCGTATCAAAAACGTGTTATGCACAGGAGTTACCGAAAAGAGAATAAGAAAAAGGTGAACATCACAATTTTGATCCACCTTAGGCGGAAGGTGCCCCGCTTTGGTAGCCCGACAAACTGCTAATGTCCGCATGAGGTACTTGACGGTGCAGCACTGATTAACGAGGACCAGACACCGCCACACTCCAATTGGAATGAACATAATATAACATTAACATAAAACTATAAAATAAACATAAAATAATTGTAAACCAAGAAGAAAAAGTGAGGGGAACTTAAAAAAAAAAAAAAAAAAAATAACTTAGACATAACTTGAATTAAAGGATAACGGGGGAAAGCAAAAGAAACACAACATAATACAATGCAAAGCAGTAAAACAAATAGCAATTGTTTATTTAAACAAGCATATTCATTTATACGGACTGTTTCCCGTGCGGTGAGAACGGGCCAAGAGAAGTACCAAATGTGGTTTGACAGAGCCCGCAACAATTGCCGATTGTCCCTTCAATCGTCGCGCAAAGTGAGGGACCTAGCTTGGCCGAAAGTGGCTGAGGTGGTTTAACTATGATGGAAGGCTGCTTACCTCCTGACGCAGGATGGTCGACAGACCTACTCCTGAGCGAGAATGTGGAAGTAGAAGGAAAACAGATATAGGAATTAACTATGATTAATTTGTAGAAATAAAAGTACTTTGTATAGATACAAATAAAAAAAAATCTGAACTATGAAATGTGTGACAATATAGATGATAAATAAATTTAAAAAATACAATTAATTTCTTTAAAAGTTGTTATTAAATGGAAAAACTGTGTACAAATATATTTTATTTGCAAATACATTTTTTGTACATTTTATTAAAGTCGTATTTCTTTAAAATTTCGATTTAGTTGATCCCTCAGTAATTAGTATAACTATAAAGCTTTCTATCTTCATAGCTGACTAAATTTACATCCTCCTCATGCATTCAGATCCCACAAATAAACATGAGCGTTATCTAATTCAGACAGTAATCCTGCATAAGCGGTCTTAACCAACACCGAAACGGCATTCAGTCAGAATCAATACATAACAATAGATAATGCATCAATATGTGCAGTAGTTAGTGCATCGATTATATTATATCTTAATTTCTAAGTTATCTACGCTGTTAAGGGATTAAAATAAATTCCCATGCATGTGAATGCATAAACATAATTATCTTATTTTTCTATTTTCTCTATGAATTAATATCATATTAAATATATCTCGATAAATGCAAATTTGTGAATTTACATGATAAATTATTTGCGTGCATTTGTTTGAAAATATATTGCATTTACAGTAAAACCTCGCTTATTCTAGGTAATGTGAACCGAGTATACTTCGGATAACCGAAAACTCGGATAACACGGAATCTGTCGTAAGCTGAGGGGGAAACATATGATAAAGTTTAAAATAACGTAGTCAATATGAAGTAAAAGGATACATCTATTTCATATTTCAGTGTAGTGATTTAAAAATGCAATACAATACATGCGTACATTAATTATGAAATACAGTACTGCACAGTAAAATTTTTCCAAGCAAAAATGTTATTTCTTGGAAAAGTCTTTAACTGTCTTTTGTTTAATGAAATTCTCTCGCTTCTTTCCGACAATTGTCGTAATCGACCACCTCTATTAACCTGGCACTCGGTTAATCGGGGCTCGGATAACCGCGACTCTACTGTATTTAATAAAATATAGCAGTATTTTAAGAAATGAAAAAAAAAAATGTAAATATTAATTTATGAAATCATCCAATGATTGTCTGAATTAATCGCATGAATAAGTTCTTAATACCTTTGCAAAGTATTTTCACGCCATAATATTTCAAAGTAGCAAATATGCGCAGATACTTTCACGCTGCTTTCGTGCCTATTGTTTTTCGTCTAATAAAGTGTAAGGCTTAGTTTTTTCGAATTTGAACAATTGTTGCGTATCTATAAATTTTATGGTGTTCGCTTGCAAAGATTTCGTTCATCTTTATTGAACATCATCAGTATTTAAGGGCATATTTTTACAATAGTCTTCCTACACTAGTCAAAATATAAAATGCTTAAATGTTGATAATAAAGTTAAATGTGACACAAATAATAATAATTTGGTGTGGCACTCACAGGACTTTCTCTTACCCTGCCTTCAATACTAAGAAGATAGATAGCAAATTAGTTTGTAAGATAACAAGTACTGTATAAAATCATACATTTAAAACAAATTACACTTAGGGACAGTTTTATTTGACAAATAATTCTGCAGTTAAGGGTCCTCCTATCCTGCTTTTATGCGTATAAAGAATATATGCTCTTTTCATTTTATTTAGTGCAACCTATGATTGTTTAACTCTACCTAGCAGAAATTTCGTCCATGAACGTAATATATTTGAATTATCTTGGATGTCCTTATACACGAATCATTTGCTTGATCTCAACAAAATTTTAGTGTAGCATCGCTATATGATACACATTTAGAATATCGAGCTTGAACTTCCTACGTGATAATTTGTTCTCAAGTATGCTGATAACAAACGCATACAGAGACAATTCGCTAAAGCTTATTTTCGGATTCACAAGACCTCAAAACGTGTAAATATAAAAATGACCCAAACACGATACTTTCTCTACAATATATATGGGTAAGAGAGGGTACAAAATGGCCAGTTCAGCTACACACATTATTTTTTCATATTTGGGGATAAGATATGAAATTATTATTCATTTGTTTGATCTCAACAAAATTTTAGTGTAGCATCGCTATATAATACAGAATTAGAATACCGAATTGAACTTCCTACGTGATAATATTTTCTCAAGTATGCTGATAAAAGACACATACACAGACAATTCGCTAAAGCTTATTTTCGGATTCAGAAGACCTCAAAACGTGTAAATATAAAAATGAACCAAACAAGATACTTTCTCTACCATATATATGGGTAAGAGAGAGTACAAAATGGTCAGTTTAACTACACACATTATTTTTTCATATTTGGAGATAAGATTCATCCTTTTTGTAGTACAGTCTGTAACAAAAGTCTTCGAACACTAGCAATAATTCCTATATAAAAGAAGTACACTTAATACAGTTTTGTTAAATAAATCTTTGTCGAATCCTGTTCTTAGTCAGTCTAAAAATAGAATTCGACAAGGATTTATTTAACAAAACTGTATTAAGTGTACTTTTTTTATATAAGAATTTAGCTTTTGCCATAATCATTCAGTTAAAAATCTATATCAAAATTGGAACTATGTAAAAAAAAATTCTTTAAAAACTTTGAACACAGCTCTTTACCAGTCGAACTTCTTGAAATTTACTTCACATTTGCTAAATGTTTGTATTTTGTTATATCATCGTATTATTCAATTTGTAATAAAGCTTTCTCAGGAAAAAGCATGACAAAACATACTTTTGGAACGCCCTTCATGATGACACCGCATGAATAATTTATGTTTCTTTGTTTTTTGATAATATAGATATCAGACTTGTATACGAAGTACTCGAAGTACGTTTATAAAACTTCATCGAAATGAGGACAGATAGCATACGACAGGAATATAATAAGAAGAATTTGAAAAAAATTCCCATGGTCAGCGAATAAATTCAGCCCAATCTTCTAAGGTAGAAAATGAAGTAACATAATCATACCACGGAGAGTACACTGAATTTTTTTTTTTTATAAATTCGACGGTTTCTCGATATCTACGTATTACACTTTCATATTACATTTCTCTGTACTCTATTTCGGCAATAAAAATATTTTATTATTATTATTATTATTATTATTATTATTATTATTTCCTGCAAACTTTTCTATTAAAAAACTTCTTTATTTTATTTATTTGTTTATTTTTCAATAAAGAATTCAAAAACTTATGAGTAGATTTAATTTTATTAAAATTTTCAGAAAAAAAGTCAGTTTTTTTTTTTTTTTTTTTTTTAAAACATGACAAAAAGTTAGTTTTTTGCTGTCGTTGTTGTTGTTGTTATTGTTGTTCGATTAAACTTGTCACTAATTTATGTGTTTTCATTACTATTTCATTGTAGAAAGTAAAATAACCTTAAATGTCACAGGTATGTTAGGATTACGAATCAAAACACTGAAATTAAAATCTCGCATATTTCATTAATATTCTTTTAGACCTTTCAATAAATCATTTTTATGGAAGAAAAATTATAAATTTTGAGACATGCATTTCCATGATTTAATTCTCAAAATATATAAGACATAATTACATTCGTCATGTAATATGTAAATTATTTTCGTCTCATAAATGATCAACCTAACTATTCCTCCAAACAATTAAAATTTTAAAAACGCACTTAAAAAGCTAAAACTATCATTTTATGCTAAAAAATATTTTTATATTACTTAAATTAATAATTTTTAAAATTAATACATGAGAAACCTAAATTATATTTTTGCAACGTATTAGTTTAAGTAAGTGTCCACTGTTCATTATAACCATGCAAGTGGGAAATCAAATTATTAACATGCCACGTCTATTACTTAGTTAATGCTACAAATCGATATCATATTCTATATAGATGCTAATGTTATATATTATGGTCAACGAGAATATTGAAACCACCTTAATCAGTGTCTATATACAACAGAATGAATCAATATCTCACATAGTGTATGATAGAGTCATACGCTGGCATACTGAAGGTACTGCTTTTGGAATCGGAAATTCAGAGAGATATACACTATAGTTGACAGTAGCATAAACTAGTTACTAACAGATGGGACCAAGTGAGAGTAATATTGTGGGATATTATAGAATCAATCATTGGTTATTGTATAGAGAATTGCTATCGTGTATATTTAGTGATTAGTTTGTACCAATCAATGTTCGACTCAAACGAATTAATTATTTATATTTCGAATCGCAGTAGAATCCAAATAGAGTAGAAAATATTTTCTGAATTTCATTAATTTTTGCGTTATAACTGTAATTTTTTTTTATCATTATATGTATATAATTTATATATGTATATATATATATATATATATATATATATATATATATATATATATATATATATATATATATATATATATATATATGTATGTATATCATTATATGCATTAAAATAATAAATGTATGTAAATAATATCATTATATGTATTAAAAATAAAAAAATATAAATCAAATAGATATGTATTAAAATAATAAATGTATCTAAATAATAATAAATATATAATAATAAATGTATGTAAATAATATCAATATATGTATTAAAAATAAAAAAAATATATAAATCAAGTAGATATTAAGTGATAAATATAGAAAAAAAGGTTTTGTACGACCTCTTCACGTTTATACATTGCAGTCGTGAATTTAAATAAATAAGAGACTAATCTGAACTTAACAAAATAATTTATTTAAGATTTTAAATAGGGGGGGGATTGGATTACTCTCTAGCAGCATAACAAAAATCAGCGATTTCCATTTTAACTTAAATGTAAAATAATAAAGGATTTTTATATTATCAATAAACTTTCCGGAGACATAACTGGCGCCAAGCTTCGATGTATACCTCAGCTCCGCACTCGGAGTAAGATAAACTCAAAGTGATCTCTCGAACTGTACACCGAATATAATATTTAACATGTTTTTTTTTTTTTTTTTTTTTTTTTTTTCTTTACACTGAAGAATCAATTTGTATTCATACGTAACCTAGTTTCCAAACGATTAATTCAAAATTAATTAACTGCTAATTTTCTCAAAACCCAGTGATTTCTTTCCAACCTCGTATTGACTATTCTTCATAGAAACCTTTCTAAATTAGAAATAAGACTTCTAACCCAACTGGATTTCTTCACAATTCCTAGTTTACGAATTTCCGGCAAAAATTCTGTGAGTTTTCACTAATGTATTTAAAAATTTACCAATCGAACAAATCATAATTAGTCAGTAACTCATTAAATAAAACTTAGATAATAAGATGGATATAAAACATGCAAACTTAAAAAGAAGTGCATTTTCGCTTTGTCAACTTCAAAAATTTATGTTAAAAATTTATTTAAGAAACTACACTAAAACTAAGTTAATACACACATATATATATAATTCATATTAATGTTATGTTAATTTGAATTACAATATGAACTGGTTACAATATTTCCAAAATTTATAATTAAATTAAAATTTATTATAATTATTGAAATAAAATTTGGCATATTATTTTGATACCAAAATATATACATATAGATTTCACAGCAACATAGTGGAAGGACGACAAATGTCTCACTCTTTAAGTAACTATTTCAGACTTTAATAAAATTTATTTAATTTTTAAATTATATTTTTGCCTGTTAATATGTAACATTCTGTCCTGTGATGGTGCAGAGAAATCGAGACTGATGTGAATATTAAAAGGGATTAACAGGGAGGAGGGGCCGCTCACCACTCTATGAGTAGTGTCGAGCGATTCTAGCTATGCTAGTCCCCTCCTCCGGAACGTTTATTTAAAAACTAAGAAAAAAAAAAAAAAAAAAAAAAAATTACAAGAGCCACTAGAGACAGATCTCCCACGTGACAAGGAGTGGCGGTAATGAAGTGAATATTCGGATTGTTGTGAAAATTGCATGGAAGATGGTAAACGGGAGTTACTGAGTTCAAAACCAGCACTTTTATCGCGATCACCGACCTAGCCGTTTAGAATTTTGAGAGATTTTTCTTTTTTCAAACTCTTCTGAGTATAATCTGAACAAATGAGAAAAGACCTTCATGTAAGGCAAAACTCTCAGTCGTTATCATAGACAATCGGCATTAATTCCCACACATCACCAACTTTTCAGAAGACTCTGGGTGGGTGGTGTTGGTGTTAGGTTTAAGGCCGGTTGACTGCATTAGTGTCCGAGGCCTGAGAGGAAGTGTCCTCCGAGAAGGTCTTGAATTTATGCAACAAAAACTTTTTGTCTCATATAGTATTCACATTTCCTCATCTTAAATCCATTTTTAGTAATTACTGTATAACACTGTATTCTTGTTATCATTGTCATTCGTGCATAATCAGTACCTGAAATTGATTTGTTAGTTTATTCCTTTCAAATACAATATTATTCATTAAAAAAGAGAAAACGAGCCTAGCCTTTATAGCTTTTCCTATAAAATAATATATTATTAAGAAAAAATGTGTGATTCCTCATATTTTTGTTTAATTGCTTAGTGTTGTCGATATAGATATGTGCTATTGGAATTTACCGCATAGATTTAGATGAAGCCGAAATTTAACTAATTTGAACATGAATATATTTTTTTTTTTATTAAGCACATTAATGTTTTATAAGAACACCAAACAGGGTCTTACTGCTCAAAATAGAAAGATCAGACGACTCGGAAGGATTTTCAAGCATTAATAGATTTGGTGTTACTAAATTTTCCTTTATCTTTTCGCGATATTCTCAAATTGTGCATAGCATGTTATCTTCAAAATGTAAATTTTATTGTAAACAAAAATTATGTAATTAAGTAATTTTGGCTGTACTCAACCGGCTACTTTTTTTTTCCATTTTCTTTTAGAATTACATACGCTTACACCTTTGAGATAAAAATATAACATGAATAAAACAATAAGCAAAAAGATAAGTTAAAACTGTAACAATCCCAGAAAAATACAAATGTAATATGCTGAATAAAAATTTAGCTTTTACCAAATCTACTTTCTAACTTTTTCAATAATCCGTTGTCTTATTGTCCTTACGTTATTATATTTTATACTTATCTCATGTACTCTTACCTCTTTTATTATCTCTCAATCAAACATGTTTTCTTACCAGTACAAAATATATCAAAACTACAACGTCAAAACTTATATGCTAAAAATATCTTCAATTAATTTAGAGCCGTCTAGCCCTGCAATGGGCTAGATATTCAAATATGCTTCCACAGCGGGACGCTAAAACCATATGCCATGCTGCTTATGCCCGCCGTTGGAAATTTCTGTTGCTGTTCCTCTAGGAAATAAAACCAATTTCGATTATCTAAGCATATGCAATGCATGCATGTGAGATCAGCATTCTAACCACCCTAACCATTCTACTGTTATGCTTATGTACTTCAAAATAAGATGTTTAATCAGAATACTTTCATAAGAGTATAAAGTCAAAAAATTTAAAACACGTTTTCACCCTTTAATGTTCATTGATTTCGCAATGAAAACAAACTTTCAACATTTTTTATGCAACAATTTTACAAAATTTTTGCATTGTTTTCATCTATTTTTAAACATTCGTTCCTTCTTTATTAGGTGCATTGCAGATCTACTCCGCTATTTAAAGAAAGATATTTCAGAGGAAGTCATGAGCAGAAGTCACTTTAATTTTTACTTCCATAACCTGACTACTGTAGATAACTATGGGAGTATTGTATTCCGTCAAAAAATTCGATATCGAGTTTTAACCCGATTTACATGTTTTACGGTCGTGAGAAATCTTCTGGCTATCATACCTCCAAAACTGACTAAAGATAGACTGAAGAAACTCTAGAAATGAGATAAGTCTGGTGTATTGATGATTTTTCCAACTTTTGGTGAAATTTAGAAAACCGGAAGTTGGACAGTATGACTGTACCTCAAAAACGACTTTAACGATTTTCTTCAAAGTTGCTATATAAACACTCTATTAGATGTACTTTCCTATGAATTAGTTTATTCAGGAAAATTGAGACATGTCCTGTATAAGTAGCTGAATTTCAGGTCTCGTTCCTTTAAAAACCGCAGTACGGATTTTTTTTTTTTTAACTCGCCGTATTGATTAACTTTTGGATAATTTTTCGTATGTAATTCTTGTTTTTCAGTCAACAACTGAGTATGCCTAGTTTTGGAGAAAGTTGATATCTCAAAAACGTCTCTAACCATTTTCGTAAAAAGTGCTACAAAAACCTCTATTAGATATCTTTTCTCATATATTACGTGGCTATTACAGGAAAATTAATAGTCTTCTAGATTAGGTGGGCCAGTTTTAAATCTCCGAATTTGGTGTTTCAAAAAATGCTTCTATCGAATTTTTTTTAACTCGCTACATAAACTCTGCTTTGTATGTATTTATACATGTATTATCTTTCTATTACAGGAAAATTGTTATATGTCTTATTATTAGGTCAATTTTATGTCTTCTAGTCACATTATCTCCAAAAAGTGCGTATAATACGTGTAATAGTGTGTATAGGAAGTCGGGTGGTTGTTTTACACCAGATGTTTTAGAAAGAACATGTAACACTTGCTGCTTGAATGATGAACTGATGCCTCGGTCTTTCCCTAGTTTTTCTTTCTTCTTTTTTTCTTTTAAATCAGTTTCGATTTTATACAAATCAGGTTAAAGGATATTAGATGTTTCACATTTCTTAGATTCTATTCGCCTTTTTTGTATTTCAAATCCCACTTTTAGAAATTTTTGTTGCCAGTTGAATAAAAAAGTCGCGCAATCTGTGCCAGGTGGCGCTGTCTGCCGCTCGAACTTTTGCCAAGCTTAAGAGCCACGCGACAGGCATCTACTTAAGGAGGCTATGGTAGTGGACATAAAAGAGTTAAGAATATAAAGAATATAAAGTGAAAAAAAAAAAAAAAAAAAAAAAAAAAAACTTCAAAACATATTTTAATTTATTACTGTAGTTTTATACAAGAAATTGATTTCATTAATTGTAAGATATCCAAAAACAGTTTTAATTTATTGAAAAGAGAGTCAAATTTCCATTTCCTTCCCGGAACATATAGATTCCCTTTACAGACGCTTACAAATATCTAAAGAAATAAACATCTTATACAGATATTTCTTATCTGAAAGAATTCTAGAGCATCAAATTTCTTGCCTCATAACTCAGCAAAAGTCGAAAGAAAAAATTCAACACCCAAATCATAGCTTTTTGTGGTACATGAGAAAATAAAATCGAATGGAAAACACTATTTCACGCCCAGATCAAGTAAACAGCTCCCATATGTTTTCCTGGAGCATCTGCTGAAAAGTTTTTGCCGAGAAGCCGCTATTTTATTTCAGCTTTTGAAGCTTAGAATCTATCATCTTTTATCTTTTTTCTTCTGAAAAGCTTTCTTGGAGTCAAAATAGCTGAGAATAATCTGACCGCATACTGGGCATAAAGCCACTCTAGAACTACTTTGAATGAAGGTCACGAAGGAAGAAAAAAATAGAGAGATAGAATTTTAATAACATCAAAAGTGGAGAATAAATATTTTATAAACAATTTCGATAAGTTGATAAGGAATAGGAAAAATAAATGAGGTACTAATTTTCTCAGTTTCAGAAAAACTTCCTACATAATACGATACAATATTTAGGTGAATTAATATGGCTTCATTTGAGGCCTAAATATTATTTCATAATTATTTAAACAAATATTTCATAATTATCAAACTTTCTATTCATCACATGAATCATCAAATTAATAAAGAAAATTTTGATTGCATACTCGGTATAAATCCACTCGCTAATTTTCTCAGTTTCAGAAATGTTTCCATACAGATAATACGATATCATATTTAGGTGAATTAATATGGCTTCATTTGAGACCTAAATATTATTTCATAATTATTTAAATAAATATTTTGTAATAATCAAATTTTCTATTCATCAAATGAATTATCAAATTAATTGAGAAAATTTTGATTTCATACTCGGTATAAATCCACTCGCTAATTTTCTCAGTTTCAGAAAAGTTTCCTTATAGATAATATGATATGATATTTAGGTGAATTAATATGGCTTCATTTGAGACTTAAATATTATTTCATAATCATTTAAAGAAATATTTTGTAATTATCAAATTTTCTATTCATCAAATGAATCATCAAATTAATTGAGAAAATTTTGATTACATACTCGGTATAAATCCACTCTTTAATTATTTCAGTTTCAGAAATGTTTCCGTATATAGATAATACGATATCATATTTAGGTGAATTAATATGGCTTCATTTGGGACTTAAATATTATTTCATAATCATTTAAAGAAATATTTTGTAATTATCAAATTTCCTATTCATCAAATGAATCATCAAATTAATTGAGAAAATTTTGATTGCATACTCGGTATAAATCCACTCGCTAATTTTCTCAGTTTCAGAAAAGTTTTCATATATATAATACGATATCATATTTAGGTGAATTGAGACTTAATTACTTCATTTGAGACCTAAATATTATTTCATAATTATTTAAATAAATATTTTGTAATTATTAAATTTTCTATTCATCAAATGAATCCTCAAATTAATTGAGAAATTTTTTTATTGTATACTCGCTATAAATCCACTCAAGAATCGCTTTAAATGAAAGTCACGAAGAAAAAATAAATAAAGAGGAAATTTTAATAACATAAAAGGTGGATTATAAATATTCTATGAAAAATTTTCGATAAATTTATTAAAAAAAAAAAAAAAAAAAAAAAAAAAAAATTCCAAGTTTTTTTTTGTCGTTAAAAGTAAAAAAAAAAAAATCGATAACTTTGTTTTAAATTACCACATATTTATATTTCAACCATTCGTTTCAAAGGTATTGACGAGACCTTTCGAAAGATACCCATCTTGAAAATTTACCCCACCCCAGAGGGTACTTCCCCCCAGGCGGGGGGGAGGGAAGCGATGCCCCCACATGCACAATTTTTTTTTCCTAATTAACTACTACTATTAGCAATAATTCATATTAATTTTACAATCACAGGTTAAGAATAACTCTCATTATGTACATTTATACGAAATTTTGTCCTATACTACCATGTTAAAAATTTAGAAGAAATACGATCACAGCGCCTCCTGTTGTGCGATTGATCCCCAAATCTAATCAGCACCAGTTTATGTCAGGAGCCAACTAAATACCAAGTTTTGTTAAATTTCGTTTAAAAAAAAAAAAATAATAAGATTTTTTTTTCTAAGTTTTTTTTTCGTAAAAAGTAAAAAAAAATCGATAACTTTGTTTTAAATTATCACAGATTTATAGTTCAACCATTCATTTTAAAGGTACTGACGAGACCTTTCGAAAGATACCCATGTTGAAAATTTACTCCCTTCGAGGGGGGGACTTCACCCCAGGGGGGTTCACGAGGCTCCTACACATGCAAAATTTTTTTCCCAGTTGACTATGTCTATTATAAATAATTCTTGTTGCCGAAATGTCAGTGGAGGCCCTCTGTTGAGACTCAAAACGGTTTTGGGCTGTGCCTGTGTGTCTGTCTGTCTATCTGTCTGTCTGTCTGTCTGTCGCGCGATAACGGTCGCAAAAATAGCGCTATTGACTTGAAATTTGGTACACATCTTCATGAGCCCTACGAAATCAGATGTATAGTTTTTGGTATGTATTCCATTTGTAGTTCGTATACAGGGACACGCCAAAGTTTTTCTTATCATTACGGCCTATGGGAGGAATTTGTATGTATCGCTGTAGTGGCCGCAAAAATAGCGCTATTGACTTGAAATTTGGTACACATGTTCATCAGCCCCACGAAATCAGCTGTATAGTTTTTGGTATGTATTCCATTTGTAGTTCGTATACAGGGACACGCCAAAGTTTTTCTTATCATTACGGCGTAAGGGAGGAATTTCTATGTATTGCGATAGCGGTCACAAAAATCACGCTATTGACGTGCAATTTGGTACACATATTCATGAGCCCAACGGAATTAGCTGTATAGTTTTAGGTGTGTATTCCATTTGTAGTTCGTGTACAGGGACACGCCAAAGTCATTCTATCATTACGGCCTATGGAAAGAATCTGTATGTACCGCGATAGCCACCGCAAAAATCAAGCTATTCACTTCTAATTTTTGCCGAAACGTCAGTGGAGGGCCTCTGTTGAGACTCAAAAGGATTTTGTGTTCCGTCTGTCCGTCTGTCTGTCTGTCTTTCGTGCGATAGCGGCCGCAAATATCACGCTATTGATCTGAAATTTGGTACACATGTTCATGATCCCCACAAAATTAGCTGTATAGTTTTTGGTATGTATTCCATTTGTAGTTCGTATACAGGGACATGCCAAAGTTTTTCTTATCATAACGGCCTGAGGGAGGAATTTGTATGTATCGCGATAGCGGCCACAAAAATCACGCTATTGACTTGCAATTTGGTACACATAATCATGAGCCCAACGGAATTAGCTGTATAGTTTTAGGTGTGTATTCCATTTGTAGTTCGTGTAAAGGGACAAGCCAAAGTTTTTCTATCATTACGGCCTATGGGAAGAATCTGTATGTACCGCGATAGCCACCGCAAAAATCAAGCTATTGACTTCCAATTTTTGCCGAAACGTTAGTTGAGGCCCTCTGTTGAGACTCAAAAGGATTTTGTGTTCCGTCTGTCCGTCTGTCTGTCTGTCTGTCGTGCGATAGCGGCTGCAAATATCACGGTATTGACTTGAAATTTGGTACACATGTTCATGATCCCCACGAAATTAGCTGTATAGTTTTGGGTGTGCATTCCATTTGTAATTCGTGTACAGGGACACGCCAAAGTTTTTTTTATCATTACATCCTATGGGAAGAATTTGTATGTACCGCAATAGCGGCCGCAAAAATTCTCCGATTGACTTGCAAATTGACACATATATTCAGGCTCGGTATAGAAATAGCTATTTATTTTTTTATTTCTATACTTTTTATGGATTGTATACAGGGACACGCCAAAATACTTCACATTACGGCGTATGAGGTGAATTGCGTTTAAACGCATTTTAACAACTTTACTTTGCAATCAAGAAAATTAAACTATCGTACGTGAGTAAGATGTTTAAACTTATGTTGTTTGAAGAAAATATGTACTCTTAAGCTTTCTAATTAATGTACAGGACCTTACAAAAGTGTTCTGACAATGTCACGTAGTCATCCAAACGATGTTAAATTTGGAACAATTATTAATTTTAAACGCAAAGTAAGCTGAATAGTTTATACTAGTGTATACATTGTTTATGTTTTGTTTACAGTGACACGCAAAATAATTTCGTAGCATTAGAGCCTATGGACAAAATTTTATTTAAGCGCGCACTTTAATGCGTTTATGCTGAATTGAACTTAATAAAATTAACATACATTATAAAGATGCTTAAAATTTTGTTTAGTCTTAAAAAAGGTTATGTATAGACATAATTTATGGGACCATACAAAATAATTCCGAGTATGTACTGTAATCATCCAAATGATGTCAAATTAGTTTGAAAAATTAATGAGTTATAATTAATTAGGTTTATTCTTATTATTGGCGTTTATAATGACTGTGGCTACTTTTCCGGGATACATAAAATAATTTCGTACTATTACGGTCTATAGTCGATATTTCTTAAAAGTTTATTTTAACATGGTTACACCCCATCAAATATAATGAAATTATGTTAGAATTTTAAAAGCATGTTTTCTTGTTGATAATTGTGGGCATAGAATTGGAAATTAGTTTAAAGGTTACGCAAAATATTTCCGATATGTTATGTATTTTTTTTTTTTTTTTGTATGAAATTTGGTAGTTATGAAATTTGGTATTTATGAATTTCAGGGAAATAATACAAGACCGTCGTTTAGTAAGAATACATATTGTTGCGTACTTAGTGGTCCGTAAGTTGTCCGAGAATGAAAGGCAAACTTGCAAAAATTCAGTGATGTATTCACAGGAAGTTCCAGAAAAATACAGGTCTATAATCCAAGTATCGACTTCAATTCAACCAGTAAACACAGCTTAAACAACAGCCGTTAACAGCAAAACAACAGTACAAACAGTTTAGCAATAACACATAAAGAAAGTCTCATCTAAAGAGGCTCAAAGCAATGCAAGCATTTGACGAAACTGGCACAGATCTAAGACTGACCACCTTGGAGAAAAAATGCTCCTTTTATACTTTTCTAACGAACACAGACTGTTCTGGAAAATTCTCGTATCTCATAATGAGATTAGAGCTTCCATATTTGGTATATCCCTAATAAGGATTTTCTCGCCAAGGTCGCCAAAAAAATCGCCAAGGAGGGAAATAGTCGCCAAATTTGGCGCCAAATCCATTTCTTCCCTTTTGGAGCTTTTTTAAGTGTTTTTAAGGGAAAATTAGGCTATTTTAACGCTAAAACGACTAGAAATGCACAAAGTTAGCCTTTTATTAACTTTACTAAACCTCTTTGAAAGAATTGATACAAAAATAAATGCAATTATTTACAATTCCGTAACACTTTATAAGATATGCAAATAGAGACATAGCGGGGGGTTGAGGGGGGCGGCATCCCCTTCAGGAATGTATCTGATTATGATAACAAGTCGATCGAATCAATATATACGATTATATAATAAGGAATAAATAAAAATGACCTATTGAATAATGTCTGATGTAAATAGGACGTTGAGGCTCCTGATCTGCAGATCCACTAGTAAATTTCATAATGATTACTAAAAAATAATTCTCTTTATGCACATTTATACAAATTTTTGCCCTATATCACCATGTTAAAAATTTAGAAAAAGCGGGATGGCAACGCAACCTGTAAGATGATTTTTACCAAAAGTTGATAGGCACTAATTTATGTCAAGGTGCAACTACATGCCAATTTGTATGAAATTCTGTGCAGTAGTTCCTGAGGTACAGTTGCCACAAAATTTTGTCACACACACACAGACAGACAGACAGACAGACATTTTCTAAAAATGGTCAAATCGTGTTCTACAGATCTCAAAACGTGTAAATCGATCAAAAACCCGAGGTCGAAAATTTTTACGAATCCAATACTTTCTTCTATTGAATATAGAAGAAATTAATAATGATATAATTTTGATGACATACTCAATATAAATCCACTCAAGTATTGTTTAAAATGAAGGCCACCAAGGAAAAAAAAAAATGAAAATAAATAGGATATTTTAGTAACATAAAAGTTGGAAAATAAATATTTTATAAACAATTTTGATAAATAAGTATGGAATAGATAAATCAGGAAATGCTAATTTCCTCAATTTTAGGAAAATTTTCTGGTAGATATTCACCACTAAGTACTATATAATATTTAAGTAAATTAATATGTCTTCATTGGTGATCTAAATAAATATTTTATGATCATTTACATAAATATTTCGTAATCATCACACGCATAACCATAAGGGTTGAAAAAATTTTATTTGCATACTGGTCATTAAGCTACTTTAGAACTGATTTGATTGAAGAGAACTAGAGAGAAAAGGAATATCTTAAAAATATGAAAATGAGAAGAAAAAAAAAAGTTTTCATAAATAATTTTGATTTCAAGACACAGAAAAATAAGAACAGATTCTTTTATTCTCAGCTTTAGAAAAGTTTTATCAAAGATATTCACTTATAAACACGAGTATTATACGATATTTAGTGAGTTAATATATTTTGATATAAGACATAAATAAATATTTTATATATTTTGTAAATAAATATGTCATAATCATATATATAATCAAATTAGCTGAGGAAAAAAAAAAAAAAAAAAGACCGCACACTGTGTATGAAGTCATTTGGTAACTGATTTGAATGAATTTCACAAATTTAAAAATTGAGAAAAAGATGAAACTTCAGAAACAATAAAATAGGAGAAAAAATAGTTTATAAATAATTTCTATAAGATAGTAAGGAATAGGCTGTATGTTATTCTCGCACTTAGAAAATTTTCGTTAAAAGTATTTGCCAATACATGCTATAGATAACGGTTTATTTTGATATAAAATAAACTTCTTTTTGAGTTCATATTATTTAACATGCTGTCTAAATAAATGTTTAATAATCATTTATGCTTATGATCATCATAGAATAGTAAAACTCGTTCTGATGCTTGTTTATTTAAACTTCAGATATATATATATATATATATATATATATATATATATATATATATATATATATATATATATATATATATATAATAGATAACGTAATAAAATTTAATCTTAAAATTTAGCAATTAATAGAACTAAAACAATAACAGCACACTAAAATATAGAACTGAATTTAACATAGAGGAAAGAATGACACAAAAAGTTGCGATATAGATAAGGAACCAATGAGTTACCATATTAACTTAAAATACTTACGCCGACCTGAAGGATAATAAAAAAGGACCATTAAACTTGTGAAAGAGAAAAAAGATAATAAACCACATAATCAATTGGATATAAATGCTTAAAATTAGAAATATACTTATCAAGGGGCGCATACTTCATAAAGCAGAGAAAGCTGCAATGATTTCGTAAAACGATATTGCTAATCATAGCAATTTATATCCGCCCCGATCAATGCAGCAAAAAGACCAAAAAGAATGAGAAAAAAGTGAAAAATTAAATTAAAACAAAGGATAAATAAATATTAATTAAAATCTTAAAGGAAACCAAATTAATAACATGAAATAAGCAGAGTAACCACATGGAAAACAGTTAACACAAACTAGAAAAATGGTTGATGCCAAAACCTAAATTGAAGTTAAAATAATAGCTCGACAGATATCGATTAATCGAAAATACTTCAGAACAATTACATTAAAGATAAAATACACAGAGTAAATATTAAATGATAATGTTAAAATTAATACTAGTAGAGTTAAATTAAATCGTACCAAAAATATTAATAATTAAATCGTTTAAGATAAGGACTGAAGAATAAAGGTTAAAGACTACTAAGAACAAGCGCCATCTTTCGGTTAGCTATAATAACATTAAGTCAGTTATATAAGATGTATTGACAGAAAGATTAAGATAATTTAGAAGTATTAACAGCAAGATTAAGATAATTTTTAAGATTTTTATTTAAGATGCATTGACTGAAAGATTAAGATAATTTTTAAGATTTTTATTTTGAAGTCAAATTATTAAGTGTTAAGTTTTAAGAAGGCATAATTACAAGCAATAATGCCAAAGAGCACAACTATAAGGATAAGCATTATAATGCGGTCATCATAAATTAAAATTAAAAATTAAAATTTAAAAGATTTTTTTTTTTTTTTTTTAATTAATATTTATAAGATTTTATTTTTGTTATGCAAATAGATGGATTGTTCAAACTTAACAAGGGAAGCCTCAAGTAGCCAGAAGAACATTGTAAAATTTAATGATAAAAGAGTTCAAAATACATAGTATCAACCAGAAAAAATAAAAGAGTTCAAAATACATAGAATCAACCAGAAAAAATAAGAATGTAACTTACAGCAATCCCCCCACGTTTTTTTTTTTTTTTTTTTTTTTTTTTTTTTTTTGAAACGAATGAACGTATGGACATAAGATTTGGATGGAATGTTCTTTATCAAACCAATAATCGAATTTTATATAACTGTAATATAAGCAATAATTTTTAAACTGATATTACTTCATTTTTTCTCATTTTTTCATATTATTTTTAAGTAAGCCTTCGGATAAATGAAAAAATAAACAATTTTAGAAAATAAAACTATTTGGAAAGTGCTATTAACGATGCACTGAGAAATAAAATATACCGCCTTCATTTAGAATGAATAAGTGGTCATTTTCAAAATCCGTTAACTAGAAATATAGATTTTCTAGCTATGCGCATAAGGCGCGCCAATAAACTGAATAGAGGAAATGATCGAGAAATTCTAGTCTACACATTTCTAGATGGTGAAACAATATTTTGAATTTTTTGTATTGCGAGAAATTCTCGCTTGATTTTATAGAATTGGGTAATAAACTAAAATTATAGTTGCTCAAACCCGTCTCTTGTACTCGCATTTATTTGCAGAGATTTTTAAATAACTTTGGCCTCGACAATGTAGACAATCTAGAATTCTGAAAAGGATTTCTGAAACTGGCTTTCAAATGGGACTAGAATTTATAAGGATGACATGGAACTATTTTTTCTAGAGCCACAATTTAGATTCTAGATGTCAGTTACAGAATTTTTTCTCAGTGTGCATGACAGATAGGTAAAAATAACGTTAAAGAAGATAATGTCTTCAATTGTTAAATTAAAACTCTTTTTTTTTTTTTTTTCCTGCACTCACTTTTCTTTTTCTTATTTTTTGCTTTTCATCTTCTTTGGCGATTTGTTTTCAATATACAAACATGAAAATTGAATAAGATATTCTTTATAAAATTATTCATTGACATTTTTATTATTCTGGCAGTGTTCATAATTCATAAATTAATAATTAAATTTTTTTTTAAACGTCGGTTATAGAAGAATAAATAATTAAATACAAGAAAAAAAATTCAATTTTAATTGAACATTTGAAGGCATCTGTATCTTCACCTATCAGTAAGGCATCCTTAGTACCGTTTTCCATTTATTTTTATTTTTTTTTAAGTGTTTATTTATTTATTTTTATTTTTATTTTTTATTTTTTCATTTATTCCAAAGCTCATTTTTGAGAAAATTTGAATTAACATCAGTTTAAAAATTATTTTTTTATGTTAAAGTTCTGTAAAATTCGATTAAAAAATTGATAAAGAACATGACATCCAAACGTTATGTTCATTTGTTTAAAACATTTTGCGCAAAAGAAGGAAACGAGAAAATTGGTCATGACTTTAATTTTCGTTATGGATGTATTTACTTATTTATTTATTATTTACGTGTTTATTTATTGTTTACTATTTCATATTATTTTTTATTTATTTATTTACTTAATTTTAAATAAATGACATTTTAAATCGTTTTCGAGATGTATCTGTTACCATCTTAATATATATATATCAGAAGAAAGTATTGTATTCGTAAAAATTTTCGACTTCCGGTTCTTGATGGAATTACCCGCTTCAGGATGCTCTGAAAAGGATTTTACTTAAAAACAAAAAATGTGTGTTTGTTACCAAAATTTTGTGCAGCTGTACCGCGCGATGCAATAACCGGAATTTAAGCAAAATTGATATTTATTTAGACTTTAAATCGGTCTGATTACAATTTGGGATATATCACTCGTCGTTATCTCGTTTTTCTTTTTTTTTTTTTTTATTATTTTTTTAAAGGAATATATATATATATATATATATATATATATATATATATATTCCTTTAAAAAAATAATAGAATTTTTAAAATGACAGTAAAGGATAAAATTTCGTGTATATGTACACAGTGAAAATTATTCTTAATCAAACATTCAATATGAGTATTTTTCGAAGACACTTTTAACACTTTGAAATGAATGATTGAATCACAAGGTTATATATATATATATATTCCTTTAAAAAAATAATAATAAATAAATAAATAAATAAAATAAACAATGTATTTTCTGATATGAGTGTCTTTTTTGAGACAAAATTCCCTTTTTATCATCGTTTGAAGTTATACTTCTCTAAAGAAAATCATCTGGATTCATATTGGAAAGTATTTTTAAGCTGTTTTAATTTTGTAAAATTTCGTGTAAATGTACACAATGAAAATTATTTTTAATCGTTTATTCAATATGAGTATTTTTTGAAAGAATTCTTAAGCACTTTAAAAGAAATAATTGTTTAAAACTTTTCTTTTCATAAAAAAAAATAAAAATAAAAATAAAAATAAACAAAAAAAATCCTTGATTTATTCTGGAAAGTTTTTTTTTTTTTTTTTTTTTTTTTTACGCTATTTTAATTTTATAAATTTCGCGTAAATGTACACAATGAAAATTATTTTTAATCACTTATTCAATATGAGTATTTTTCGAAAGAATTCTTAAACACTTTGAAAGGAATGGTTGATTCATAGATCTGTAATAATTTGAAGCAGGTGTCCTCCTCTCTCCCCCTCCAAATAAATAAATAAATAAATAATATAATATAATATAATATAATATAAATAAAAAATGTATTTTTTTAGATGAATGCATTTTATCAAACAAAATTCACTTTCTTTCATCGTTTAGCGTTATACTTTTCTAAAGAAAATCATCTGGATTCCTCCTGGAAAGCATTTACGCTATTTTAATTTTGTAAAATTTCAAGTACACAATGTAAACAATGAAAATTATTTTTAATCACTTATTCAATATGAGTATTTTTCGAAAGAATTCTTAAACACTTTGAAAGGAATGGTTGATTCATAGATCTGTGAGAATTTGAAACAGCTCCCCCCCCCCCCCGAAAAAAATAAATAAATAAATAAAAATAAATAAAATAATATAATATAAATAAAAAATGTATTTTTTGAGATGAATGCATTTTTTCAGACAAAATTCACTTTCTTTCACTGTTTAGTGTTATACTTATCTGAAGGAAATAATCTGGATTCCTCCTGGAAAGTATTTTTACACCATTTTAATTTTGTAAAATTTCGTGTAAATGTACACAATGAAAATTATTTTTAATCACTTATTCAATATGATTATTTTTCGAAAGAATTCTTAAACACTTTGAAAGGAATGGTTGGTTCATAGATCTTTGATAATTTGAAACAGGTCGCCCCCCCCCCCCCCACCCGAAAAATAAATAAATAGATAAAAATAAAAATAAATAAATAAAAAAAATAATATAAATTAAAAAAAAATTATTTTTTAAGATGAATGCATTTTTTCAGACAAAATTCACTTTCTTTCATCGTTTAGTGTTATACTTTTCTGAAGAAAATTATCTGGATTCCTCCTGGAAATTATTTTTACGCTATTTTAATTTTGTAAAATTTCGTGTACACAATGTAACAATGAAATTTACTTTTAATCACTTACTCAATATGAGTATTTTTCGAAAGAATTTTTAAACACTTTAAAAGGAATGGTTGATTCATAGATCTGTGAGAATTTGAAGCAGCCCCCCCCTCCCCCAATAAATAAATAAATAAATAAAATAATATAAATAAAAAATGTATTTTTTGAGATGAATGCATTTTTTCCGACAAAATTAACTTTTTTTCATTGCTTAGTATTATACTTCTCTGAAGAAAATCCTCTGCATTCCGCCTGGAAAGTATTTTTACGTTATTTTAATTTTGTAAAATTTCGTGTAAATGTACACAATGAAAATTTTTTTTATCACTTATTCAATATGAATATTTTTCGAAAGAATTCTTAAACACGTTGAAAGGAATGGTTGAGCCATAGATTTGTAATAATTTGAAACAAGCTTTTTTTTTTTTTTTTTTTTTTTTTTTTCATTATTTAAAAATAAATAATTAAAATAAGCAATAAACAATGTATTTTTTGAGATGAATGCAAAATTCAGACAAAATTCACTTTCTTTCATCGTTTAGTGTTATACTTCTCTGAAGAAAATCATTTGTATTCATTCTGGAAGTATTTTTAAGATATTTTGATTTTGTAAAATTTCGTGTAAACGTACACAATGAAAATTATTTTTAATCACTTATTCAATATGAGTATTTTTCGAAAGAATTCTTAAACACTTTGAAAGGAATGCTTGAGTCATAGATCTGTAATAATTTGGAATTTTTTTTTTTTTTTTTTTTTTTTTTTAATAAATAAATACTTCCTTATATGAATGCATTTTTTTTTTCAGAGAACATTCCCGTTCTTTCATCGTTTAGTGTTATACATCTCTGAAGAAAATCACTTGGACTTATCCTGGAAAGTATTTTTAATAAATAATTTATACTACGTGAATTTTTATAGGATTAAAAAAAAAAAAAAGAGTTTTGTGAATAAAAACCACATTTTTTTTTTTTTTTAAGCTATTTTCATTTTGTAATTCTGAAAGCTATTAACAGACTTCATTTTCTTTTCGTAACGATTATTGTCTTGCTTATCAATATGGATAAAATAAAAATTTCCGCACTTACACCACTTAAGTTATGAACATACCTCATCCTATTTTCAGAGATCAATTTTGCTATAGACCACTGCAAAGTGAGCTCACGTGTGAAATTTGACGCGTACTCTTCTGAAAGGAAGATAACTCCGATACTTGTCAAAAAATGCGGAAGTTTTGAGCGATGTCTAGAATTTCTCTACGGCTTTGCTATCCGACAATGGTGAAGGATTGTTCGTCATTGGACCTTCACGCACAATATGGGAGGGCAAGAGATTAGAGTTGTAGAGAGAGAAGTGGGGGTGGTGGTACACTTTAAAACTTGGAAGGTCAAAAATTTGATGAATATTGGATTGTAAAGAAGACTGCCATTAATCATTGAGAATGAAGTTGTTTAGTTTTCCTCAACTGTAAAGTTTTCCTTGTGATATGTCAGACCAAGGATTCGGTAAATAGATCCCTTTTAGACTCTTTTCCTAGAAAGGAAACTTCTTTTGAAAGTATAGTAAAATCTTGATCACTTAAAGTTTAGATGATAAAGTAGCTGAAATATAGTGTAGTTTAGCTTAGATCACAGTATTTAAATTTTAAAAAAAATGTGCATTTTTAAAAGTTGATGTGTCACTCTCTTTTAATTTTCATAAATGATATGATAAGACATCAAATAATCGCTTAAGTTCTAGTATTGAAATTTCTGGTTTTGACGTTGGAAAACTAGAATGCCTAACCATCATAAAACTTTCTACGATATCATATTAATGTATGAATTAGTAGAAAAACTAAGTAAAAAAAACTGAAATTGGATGGCGCGACAGCGCCATCTATTATCCGATATGCATCAATATTCCGTCAGTATAGCTTTTAATAAAAATCATCTCAAATATTAAATTTGGTGAACTTATACACAATAGAAGCAAGCAAAAATAAAATTGTCTTATAAATAGTGAAAATGGAAGCAAAGCAGCACTCTCTTTTGACCTTTATGGACCCAAATTATAATTTCATTTTGCAATCAATCAATATCCAAGAAGTTCCAATTTCAAAACTGGTAGTCTGCGCGTGCCGGGTTTAATACCATGTCGCTCTCGTTGACCTATTAGTTTAAAGTTTTCCGTCGTTTTTACCAAAACTGCCATATATACGGATTAGGATCCCTTAAAAATATACTCAAGGAGGGCATTTTATCCAGACCTAGCACCCAGTTACAGCTCCAATTGACTATAATACCTATTCTACACCAAAATTTCTTCTTCGCAAAACATTATATTTTCATTCATAAAGATTTAGTGTAACATTTGGAATAAAATTACATTTAAATTCATAATTACAAATGCAATGCACTTAACCATAATGAAAGTTAATTCCAACAAAATAATCGATTAGGTTTAGGATCCCATAATAAAAAAATTGAGGCACATAATTTCACAAGTCTACAACAATGATGTTAAAATTCGATTTGATAATTTTAGCAGATAAGTATGTTTCTTGTTGTGGTAAATCTGAAAACGAAGCCTGTTTTTGTTTATCACGTATAGAGTTTTATCGATGCAGTTTGTCAAACGTCACAATTTCTTCATTTTGACTAGTTTCAAATATGTTTTCATGACTAATTATAATTATTCATGGAAAAATACTATAAAAGTTACCATATAATTATATGGGTTGAAGAGACACCAGGAAATTGTGTCGGTAAACACCCTCCATTGACAAAAATCTATACAATCGGCAGCAAAATTATTGAAGCACACATCCACACTTTTCATATATATATGTGTGTGTGTGTGTGTTTATTGTTTGATCGCTAATTTTTATCATTGACTTACTTTTTTATAAACAGTATAACACTAAGATCATGACTCGAGAAATATTTACTTAAGAAAAAACAGTTTTAGGTGTCCATCTTTTGAGTAGGAATTATTGCTAGTGCTTAAATAATTTTGTTGGTGACTGTACGTGATATAGAAAAGCTAGCTTCAGTTTCGATTTCAGCACACCCAAGAAAAAAAAATAAAAAAAATTATCAGCAGAAATCACCAAATAAAATTTTTTTATATAGATCTGTGTTATCTATTAAAATAATAATAATAATAATAACAATTTATCTTTCAGTACATACGTAAAATAAAAGTTATATTTATATAAAACTTTGAATTCAAATAAAATAAATCAATTTCTCGGTTCTTACTTTTACTTCACATGCTAAAAAATAACACACACACACAAATAAAAATATAAATAAATAAATAATAATAAAAAAGAAAAGAAATTGCATTTTCTTCCCAAATAAAAAGAAGGATGGCGTGTTATAAATAGGATAGCTTATAAAAACATCTCTGTACTCAACAATTTCTTCGTTCACCATGTATGAAGACACAGTTCCAAACAGAACATTCCCAATTCACTCGGCTACAAAGTTGTCTGATCATTAATTTGTAGGATCAACCTGAAGATGGGGTGTTATGTGGAAGGAGCTTTGGACGTCAGCACTTCAGATATTGTAATATATAGTTATGAAAGCTATCTTTTGTGAGTAAGCTGGTTTCGAGCAAACGATGAGAAAATCCACGAGGGGTTTTCTACAAAGTACATTGCGTATGAGAATGTTATGGTATTATATTAAAGTTCAGAGTTTGTTTCTGAATTTCGACGGAAAAAAAAAAAAAAAAAAAAAAAACCTTTTTCTTGCAAGTACAACAGAAAATTGTTATATTTTTTAAATATAATTTCCTTTTAGTAATAAACCAATGTAAACTAAATAATTAAAAACATGTACAGGTATGCTTTTATAGATAAAATACAAGATAAAAAATCTACGAAAATTACTAGACAAATGAAAAGTTTAAAAACAGCAGAGGTACTTCTGCTGTTTTTAAATTTTTACTGTTACCTTTAAACTTTTACAAGACAGTGACAAAGGATCCAGCCTTGAAACCATTGATGTGTATAGTCAAAAGGAATGATTTTTGGATAATTTCCTTTAGACTGCATTGACAGAGGGTCTTTTGGCTAGACCCGAAACAACTGTCTGCTGATTTAAATCTTTCCATTTGTGTAATTAAATTCGTAGTCTTAATCTTATATTTTGTATTCCTATTATACTTACAGTTTTGTAAGTATAACAGGAAATTAAATTATATATATATATATATATAACTTTTTTTTTACAATCTCCTTTTAGTTATAAATCAATGTAAACTAAATAAGTAAAAGCATGTAAAAGTAAGCTTTTATAGAAAATAAATTAAATACAAGGTACAAACTACGAAGATTACTACACAAATAAGAAAAATTAAACAACAGATAGGCATTTTTGCTGTTTTTAAATTTGAAGAGTTATTTTTAATCTTTTACTGTCGTTCTTAAACTTTACCATACTATATAAAAAAAAAAAAAAAAAAAAAAAAAACATGTAAGATTATGGGGAAAGCCCGGCAACAGAGATTCCAGACAAAGCCCGTAAAAGAAAAAAAATACATTCAGCCCATAAATTAAGTGTATAATGACCTTAAATTATGCCCGTAAAAAACATTAAACCATTTTTTTTTTCCTTTTTTCCTCCGTAATCTTACGGGATTTTTTTTTTTTTTTTAACAGTGCAGATATTGACCACGGATCCAGCCTTGAAACCCTTGGTCAGTACAGTCAAAAGGAATGATTTTGGATAATTTCCTTTAGACTGCATTGACTGAGGCTCTTTGGGCTAGACCCGAAGCAACTGTCTGCTCATTTAAAACTTTCCATTTGTGAAATTAAATTCGTAGTCTTAATCTTATATTTTACAGTTTTGTAAGTATAATAGGAAACTAAATTATATACATATTTTATAATTTTCTTTTAGTTATAAACCAATGTTAACTAAATAATTTCCTTTAGACTGAATTGACAGAGACTCTTTTCACATGACCCGAAACAACTGTTTGCTGGTTTTAAACTTTTCATTTTTGCATTAAAAATTGTAATCTAAATTTTATATTTTACAAGGAATAAGTTTTGCGCTGCATGTAAATTAAGAAAGAATGATTATGCCTATAAATAAATGCATGTCCACTGAAAAGAAAAATGTCATGATAACTTAAATAAACTTTAGTCTTAAAAAAAAAAAAAAAAAAAGAAGAAGAAGAAAAAAAAGTGATAACACGAAACCACAGAAGAAGTATTTAAATGTTAGATGCATATGAAATGTGTTAGATTTAATATTATAAAACTTTTCAACGTATCTAAGATATTATGTTTAAGAGTGTAATTGTTTCGATCAAAAAGAGCACGGACAAGCTCTACACAGAAATGTACTATGGGTTTCTAGATTTTTGAGAAATAATTCTTATATATTACAACTATTAAAAATTTTACAAAGCCTTAAAAACTAATCTCAAATAATGTAATTTTCATTCAGTTTATTTCTTATTTCATGAATTAAATATGTAATTTTGTTTTTAACTAATATATCTTATTTTTAAAGTTAAAAATATTTTTAATCATATTTATATTTAAAATTTAAAAATAAATGCAACACTGAGAAAAAAATATATACTGCTTTCATCTAGAACGAATAAGTGGTCCTTTTCTAAATCCCTAAACTAGAAATATAGATTTCGGAGATTTGAGTATATGGCACGCCAATACACTAAGAGAAAATTCTACAACTGACATTTAGAATCTAATTGTGGCTCTAGAAAAAATAGTCCCATGTCATCCTTATAAATATCTTATAAAAAAATTTCTAGTCTCCTTCGAAAGCGAGTTCTAGAGACCTCTATTAGAATTCTTGAGCGTTTGCCTATACTATCGAAAACAAACCTATTTGAAAATATCTCCAAATAAATGTGAATACAAGAGGCGGTTTTCAGCAGCTATAATTTGGTTTATGACCCAATTCTAGAAAATCAAGCAAGAATTTCTCGTAATACAAAAGATTCAGAATATTCATAATATTGTTTCACCATCTAGAAATGTGTAGGTTAGAAATTCTCGACCATTTCGTCTATTCAGTTTATTGGCGTGCCTTATGCGCATAGCTCGGAAATCTATATTTCTAGTTTAAGGATTTATAAAATGACCATTTATTCATTCTAGATGAAGGCGGCATATCTGTTTTCTCAGTGAAATAGAAAACAGGAATAATGTTAGTTTCATAAAATGGAATTTAATTTTCATCAAGATATTGTTCTCTGTTTTCCTTAATTTTTTATACATAAATAATAATAATAAGTTTTGAAGTACTCAACTCGCTTTCATATGCAAAAAGTAAAAGAAATAGTAGGTTTTTAAACTACACACGATGATCTTCGTAGGAATCATCTTGAAACTTTAAGAATATAAAGAACATGTTACATTTCATATACTCCAGCAGAAGATTTTATTATTATTATTATTTATTTATTTTTATTTGTTTAATCTCCTGAAGAAAAAAAAGGAATCAGTAAAAAAAAAAAAAAAAAAAAAAGAAAAGAAAGAAAAGAAAAGAAAAGAAAGAAAAATCAAAATTTTTTGAATCACCCTGTAAAACATAATGCTTGAAATTCGTTTTGGTTGTAGTATGTGATTATAAGAATTCTTCTAATTATCTGAATAATTTTTTATGACGCTACCACATATATTCATGGATATATAATTGTTTCTTTAGGAAATTTAAAAAAAAAAAGTCGCTATTTAAATGTAACACATAGGGTGTTAAACCCAGTGGAAAGATATTTTTACGAAACTTGATCTACTACATTAGATACAGCATACTGCAATCAAAATGCAAAAATGTTAAATATCTTACGAAATATGAGCATTTTTACTGAATACTTTTTAACAGTGCATGCGCAAATCTCATAAAAAATTTCATTTACATAATTTAATAGCCAAAAGTATTGAACTACTTACATGAAAAACCCAAACAAATATCGTGTAAATTCAAACAGCTATGAATTATAGAAAAAACAGAACTTCAGTTCAAAAAAAAAAAAAAAAAAAAAAAAAAAAAAAAGGAAGGTGATAAGGGGTTTTTATAAGTATTTATTTACACTCAGCGAATACTGTATTATCATTGGGCATTGATTGAATCAAAATAAAAGTATGAGTAAAACCCCTTATAGTTCAGCTTTTATTTTGAGAGAAACTGAAATTTTCTTCATTCTTTAGTTAATAATCGTTTAAATTTATATACTATATTTGTTCGAGGTTTTCATATTAGTAACTCAACACTTTTGGCTATATAACCCTCGACTATAGCTTTAATTCCCCAACCGTACCTCCCGCTCCTCGATGTCTTTTTCTAGTCAATTTTGTCCTTTTATTCCTTCCGGTGTCAACTATTTTTTTTTTCTTGAAACTTGACATTTTTTTTTTTTTTTTTTTTTTTTCGTTTACATCCCATGCTTTTTCTATGGATTTTTATCTCTTTTTCCTCGTTTTCTATACATTATAAAGTGGGCTCCCACCCACGCACCCCGGCCACCGCCGCGTCTTTTACTAGGCGAGTCGTATTATACCCTCGACTGTAGTTTTAATGCCCCAACCCTCCCTCCCGCTCCTGGATGTCTTTTCTAGTGAATTTTGTCAATAAAGTGCGGCCACCGCACTTTATAATGTAGAAAACGAGGGAAAAAAGCTAAAAATCCATAGAAAAAGCATAGGATGAAAATGAAAAAAACTCACGATGTAAAGTGTGAAAAAAAAAAGGGGGGGGCTAACACCGGAAATAATAAAAAGACAAAATTGACTAGAAAAAAGACATCGAGGAGCGGGAAAGAGGGTTGGGGCATTAAAGCTATCGGCGAGGGTTAATACGACTCGCCTAGTATAAGACCGTTATATTTCCATGAATATATGTGGTAGCCTCATAAATTTTTACTTTCTTCTATATGTAATATAGAGAAAGTATTGGATTCGTGAAAATTTTTCGACCTCCATTTTTTGGTGGATTTACACGTTTTGGGATGTCCAGAACACGAATTGATAGTTTTTAGACAATGTCTGTCTGTCTGTATCACTTTTTTGTGGACGTTGTATCTCTCGAACCAATGAATGAAATTTAACCAAACTTGGTATTTAGTTGCACCCTGACACAAAATGGTGCTGATTAGATTTGAGGATCAATCGCTCAACAGGTGTCGCTGTGATCGCATTTTATGCAAACATTTAACATGGCAGTATAGGACAAATTTCGTATAAATGTGCATAATGAGAGTTATTTTAAACTTGTGATTGTAAAATTAATATGAATTATTGATAATAGTAGTAGTTAACTACTAAAAAATTTTGTGCATGTGGGGGCATCGGTTCCCCCCATGGGGAGTAAATTTTTAAGATGGGTATCTTTCGAAAGGCCTCGTTGATAATAGTAGTAGTTAACTATGGAAAAAATTTTGTGCATGTGGGGGCATCGGTTCCCCCCCCGGGGGGTAAAGTCTAAAGATGGGTATCCTTCGAAAGGTCTCGGCAATACCTTTAAAACGAATGGTTGAACTATAAATGTGCGATAATTTAAAACAAAGTTATCGATTTTTTTTACTTTTAACGAACGAAAAAAAAAAACTTTTTTTTTAACCAAACTTTTTTTAACCAAATTTAACCAAACTTGGTATTTAGTTGGTCCCCGGCATAAACTGGTGCTGATTATATTTGAGGATCAATCGCTCAACAGGTGGCGCTGTGATCTCACTTTATGTAAACTTTTACATGGCAGTATAGGACAAAATTTCGTATAAATGAACATAATGAGAGTTATTTTTAACTTGTGATTGTAAAATTAATATGAATTATTGATAATAGAAGTAGTTAACTAAAAAAAATTCTGCGCATGTGGGGCATCGCTTGGGGGGGGGGGTAAATTTTCATGATGGGTATCTTTCGAAAGATCTCGTCAATACCTTTAAAACGAATGGTTGAACTATAAATCTGTGATAATTTAAAACAAAGTTATCGATTTTTTTTTTTTTAACTTTTAACCAAAAAAAAAAAAAAAAAAAAAAACCCTTAAAAAAAAAATCTTTTTTTTTTTTTTTGAATGAATATGTATAGGAAAATATAGAAGAAAGTGTTGTGGTGGCCAGAACATACTAGTTTTACAGATAATTAAAAGAATTGTTATAATCACGTGCAACAGCCAAAATGCATTTAGAACATTACTTTTTACAGGGTGATGCTAAACATTTTGATTTTTCTTTAATTTTTTACTAGTCCCTATTTCCTCTTCAGAAAAAAAAAAATAACTTTGGTTAAAATATATGAGATGCAACATATTCTTTATAATCCCAAAGTTTCATGGTGATTCCTAAAGGATTTTTTGGGGTATTTGACAAAACGTCTAAATTCGAAACGTCTAAATAGTTATTGGTAGGTAGAGTCTTTTAATTAACCATTAATAAGAAAGTTCATTTATATTTTGTGCTACAAAATATAATTCACAAAATCCATTTCCACTGATAAGAAAAATTAATTCAGAACTGTACAAAACTGTTATAACTATAAATAAATCGTAAATTGTTATTTTGGAAATACACTCCCCATTTTCTAAATTTTGTATGTGTCACTACACTCTGGATTAAATAAACAAACTGCGATTTTAATTTTTTTAATAAAACTATACATTTTAATAAACGCTCTTTTCTTGTCTACTTTTCCTAAATTTAATTAAATGCTTCGTGAATAAAATTTTAATTAAACATATAAAAATATAAGATATAATTTTTATTAATTTTTCTATCATCATGAACTGAGACTCAGTAGATTAGCATTTTAATTTAATAATCTGTGGCATTTCTATACACAAAATTTTGTTATTTTTAAGAAAATATTTCAGAAGTTTAATTTGTTTAAAGTAAAAAATAAATAAATAAATAAAAATACTTTGTATATTAAAATTAAAGCTATTACTTTTAAATTTTTTCCTTAAAATCCTAACCAATATTTTGAAATGCAGAAAGAAATTTTCTTTAATAAACAGAAGTCATAATAATCATCATACTCATTCTTAACAACTTTTTAAAAATTTGTATTAGAGTATTTTGTAGTAAAATTTAAGTTTGTTCTTGGTTGGTTGGTTGGTTGTAGGGTTTAAGACCGTTTGGCTACGCTAGGTTCCATAGGCCTGTAGGTGGAATGCCATCTCATAGGACCTTTTTAATGGGTCTTAACCCGAATTTACGAGAGTTTTGGAGAAAATCACGGAAAACACAGAACGGCTAGGTCGATGAGCTCGACCGGAGATCGAACCCGGCACTGCCCATCTACCAGCTTTGAGCGCAGAACTGCTCGGCCGCTGGTGGGCACAATAAAACTTAAGACTTAACACCAACTGTAGAGTAAAAATTTTTACAATCTGTCTTACAATCTTATAATCTATTCCCGTACGCTGTTAAAAAAATGCAGAAAAAATACAGAAATTCTCTGTAATTTCAGAAAAAAAGTCGTAAAATACGTTTTGTCTACGTAATTTTTCCGTAATTTACGCCTTTTTTTCTGAAATTACAGAGAATTTCTGTATTTTTTCTGCATTTTTTTAACAGTGTATTATTATTTTTTTTATTAAAATTACCCTTTCAAATTTCAAATAATGTTTTAAAATGAAAAAAAAAAAATCTTATATCACAAGCAGATTTATTAGAATAATTCCACTCTCGCTATCCAATATTTCAATATTTTTATGAGGATAGTTATAATAAAATGAATTGAGAACTGCCGTCAACTATGTTATGAGAATCTTATAATTTTATGAATTTTCCTGTTATCCTATAAATTACAAATTGCATCGGTTACCCCTCTTTCACTCCTATGATGTTCAGTTCTTAACAAATATTACAGTACGATGAATTAATGATCACAGCGGTTGCTATTGTGACCGAAAGACATGATAAAAGAGGCGAATATGAAACATAATTCAACTTGCATAAGGATAGGGAAGATGAGAAATAGCTGTGAATTCAGCTGTGCCAGATCAAATGAAAACGACTCGTAGGATTTATAATCCTTGCTAGGATTAAGGAACTTGATGATATTTCTAACAAATTCTTCAAACTGTATTATGTGCAGTTGGGTTAACTAATATTCAGTTCTGTCGTTATAAATCTGTTTTATATCTTTTAATATAAACACACTCTTTGGAATTATATATATAAGGGAAAGTAGGTGAAATTGTCTTAAATTAAAAAACTGGTGTACAATTAATATTTAAACTTGAAAAACTTCTTCGCATATAAAATTAAAGAGAGTACTACAGTTTTCGAAAGAAAGTGACCTTTCTTCTTCAGGTGCAAAAAATACATGCTACTGCCTTGGAGGCTAAAATAATACAGTCTTACTTTTGCCTCCAAGGCAGTAGCACGTGCTTTTTGCATTTGAAGAAGAAAGGCCACGTTCTTTTGAAACCGGTTGTTCATTTTTTTTTATTTTATGATGTATAAAGAAGTTTGTCAAGCTTAAATAGGTGAATATATGAAATTATATTTCTACTTGAACTCATCATAATAAACTGAAGTACTTTAAATCTTTGTAAATTCAATTATTGCAAACTTTCACGTGTTAATGTGCTATAATAGTACTAAAAAATAAATTTTACATGCAAAATTTGTCATAAGGAAAAATAAAGTGTTATTTTCAAGTAATACGGAATAATTATGAAGAGAGTTATAGAATACCCATTTCTTTAAATTATAACATGAAATAGTATTTCTACAGAAAATCATGAATAATTGCAATATAAACAATTGATTTGAAATTATTATCAAAATAATACAGTATTGAAAAATAAAAATACAAGTTTCACGAAAATTGCAAATAATATGGATTAGCGAATATTAGCGAATATTCCATATTAGCGAATCGCTCCCTTGGAAAACAAATCAGTCTCAACCACCTGTTGAAAACAAAGTTTCACCTGGAAAAAAAAGTATCTTTAACATTTTAGCTAAAATTCACCAGCAGTATTTTAACTTTTTCGAAAATTACTTCTTCGGATACTGTTGATTTCTTTTTCTTAACTTGGTTTAACTATTTTGTTTTCTATCTCTTTTGTTCACTGATACTAACCAAGAACCGTACTTATGATTTAAGAAGATGAAACAGTGAAACTTTTTAGTATCGATTTCAACAATAGAAAATGTGACAGCTATGTCACATATGCAAAATGAAAAAGCGACTATAAAGGGGAATATTGGTTAGGAATAGATTAATAAGCAATATTAGCACTAAGAATGCTTTAATGATGCAAATTCTGATTTCTGGCATACTTTGAATTTTTTTTTCATTTAAATTCAATCATAAAAAAATTAAATTAAATTCAGATATACTAAATAATTAATGATATTTTCAGTGGTGTCGTAATTTTTGCCCACAAATACTTGAATAAAAATTAAAGGTTATTTATTATATTGAAATATTGTAAGAAATTGTCTAGTTTTAGCTTTTTAGCGAAATTTTTAACAACATATTTCAACAAAATACAATGATTTTTAGCAAAATGCTGAAAAAAATTAATAGCAATTTAAACCCTGGTTGGCAAAAATAAATTCATAGAAATAATACTACCAACTAACCCAAATTCCCTACCAGAAATGACTCCAGGTTTTCGTAATATTTACCCCATAACAGAATTCGTAATATTTACCCCCAAAAAAGTCTGAATCACGATAAACTGTTGTTATGACACAAAACCTGCTCTTCTCACTGACACAGGGTGAACTACCGTTCATATTTCAGGCCAATAGTGTCTGAATCTTGATAAACTGTTGTATGACACAAAAACTTCTCTTTTCACTGACACAAAGTGAACTACCGTTCATATATTAGGCCAATAGTGTCTGAATCTTGATAAACTGTTGTATGACACAAATACTTCTCTTCTCACTGACACAAAGTGAACTACCGTTCATATATCAGGCCAATTGTGTCTGAATAATGATAAACTGTTAAATCTAGGAAAGAAATTTTATCAGTAAATGGCTCATTGGATTATATGATAAAAGAAAATATTTTAATTTTAGAGTTAATTGTCTTACTAATTGGTCTTCAAATATCAGTAGGAAAGTTTTAAAAAACATTATGTTCGTACAACTTAAAAGAATTCGTACTATTTGCAATAATAAAGAAGATTTAAAATATGCTATTGAAGACTTAAAATGTACCTTGCAAATTAACTGTTACCCGTCCCAATTTTTAACTGTGAGTTTCCAGAGTTTTCCTATCTCGGTTTGTTCTACTTCCTCCTTCAAGGGCGATATTGAAGTACCGACGAGTAGCCCCGTCGGCCGAAGTTAATTTGCTTTCCAGATAAAGGGTTGTATTCTTATTTCATTTTATACTTTCTTGTTTACATTCAGTAAATCTTTATTGTATTGTATATATTTTTTAAATGAATTGATGTAATTTTGTAACCTCTACAATTTGATAATTTTATGAAGTTTTTTTTAGTAGTTTTATATATTATATATATGTTTGATTTCTGTTCAGTTATTGGTGGTTTTCTGTTTGGTGAGGAGTTGGGGGCTAAGGATAGTTATTAGCTTATAGCTACTGTCCTTTCAGAAACTTCTCGTTCATCCCTCACTGAGGGGACTCCCTGATGAAGATCTCAGTGTTTTTTGGGGTTTAATTTCATTCATTTCTTTATATATTTCTACATTTATATATTCCTACATCTAAATTTTACATTTCCTTTCGCTGCAATTTTGCGCATTGGTTTGTAATTCTCCTTTTGGTTTTTCTAATCTGTAAAACTTATATATTCATAAATTAATGTCAAAAGTTTTCTATATATATATATATAATATGCGTTATTTTTTTCCTTATGTACGTAATATTGTAAATCACAATTATTATTTCCTTCGTTTTATGAAACTCTAGATTTAATTAATCCATATCCGGTCCCATAGTAGTAAGATGGCTTTTAAAAAATCAAAAAAACGCTGTGAAAAATGTTTACCTATAGATTAAAACTATGTAGAGAAATCTTTCACGTAACAAATAAAAATTAAGTTTGCTACCTTCAGTAATTTTAATTATAATTAAAAACCTGCGATACCTCTTGTATCATGCAAACATTATGCATAGTTTTATTTTCTTTATCATTTTCTCTATATATAATCTTTTGTAAGGCTTTCTGATGAGTGAATTTATTATTTATCGAACTAATGTACAGGAAATTACATTAATAAAGAAATTCACGCTTGAAAAATAGTATAAATTCTTGGCGGTTTTTTTTTTTTTTTTTTTTTTTTTTTTTTTTTTTACTTTTTCTATCCATATTTCAGAAATAGGATTTATATATATATATATTTACATGAGTTGCTATATTCAAAATTTTTGTGTATACAATTGAAGTTTTACTTACCTGATTATTTTCATTCATCTTCAATTTTCGCATTTAATCATATAAGGATGACTCCGACTATTACTTCTTTTTAAAGATTATAAAGTTTGATGCTTTTTTGAATAAATTCTGGCTTATGTAATATTCAAGATTGGGTTATGGTTCATTACAGCTAGAATTAAGATTTGAGGCTTTAATTATAAGTTTACCGAATAAAAATAAAATGCTAAAACATGAAAAAATTGTAGTTGTTTTTAATTATTTAAGACTTTAAAACGTGAATTTTTGAAATTATTTTAAATACTACCTTTTCAATTAAATAGAACAATAGTTTATAATTAATATATATTTTTTTCATATAATGGTTTCTCAAACATACAATTTAAATAATTACAATCACAAGAGAACACGTAATCGGAGGGTCCAAGGTTCGATACTCGATCCAGTTAAAAAACCTTCGTGCATGTTAATAGATGTTGATGCACATAAAATCCGTCCTGATTGCAATGTCCTCCACGAACCGTAAGATTACTAGATTGGGTGTTACCAAAGCGGATGAGTTATCCCTCTCCTGGAGGATCAAAATTGTGTTGCCATGTCACCGGATCACCCATTGAATCCTACAGATTCGCCAATTAACCATTATGTAGCTCTAGATATTATGTAAAACCCACTCGACACAGTAAGATGTAAAATTTATGTAAATTGAAGAGCTTAAGCATGTAATACATAATTTCGCCCACAGACAAAGCTCGTGTTACTTAATGGGGAAATTTGTTTCCACAATTATTCATTTCCTATGTACTTATTCAATTTCCGTTTTCACATTCAGGATATTTAAAATCGTTAAATTAGTAGGTGTGACTTTTCTAGATGTGAAAACGGATTAAAAAAAAAAAAAAAAAAAAATGCATGAAGTGAGGAGTAATTCTGGAAATAAATGTTCCCATAATAAAACATGTACCTTGACTGTCGTATAGATTAGTTGTTATACGCTATTAGTTTCAAAAATATGAGAATAAATGCATAATCTTTATATATTTTGTCGACAACATAAAATAAGTTTATATTAAAAAATTGGAATATCTTTATAATTTCCCTTTTATAAGTTTTATTTTATCATTATTATCATAACTAATATATTTTGCATAAATAACTAATATAACTGCATAACTAATATATTTTGCAGTTGATCTACGTTATGGACACAAACAATTTTTCTTATATTTACCACATTCTTACTTTTTAGGGAATGTATTAATATTTATTTTCTTTCGCAGATACTTTGGAGCATTAGTAACATTTTTTTTCCATGTTCAAATTTAGTAGACATTCATTAGGGGTACTGCTGCTAGTACAACTGAAATTTCAAACTCGCTATGGCGAATAATTACCAAATGTGAAGTTGAAAAAAAAATTAAATACAAAAATTCATTAATTATAAGAATTCAAAATTACAAAAATAAAAACATTTTTAGAACTAGACATCTTCTGGGTGTTTGTAATAGTGAATTTCCTTTATAACGATTTCAGTGATTTTTAAAAATCTTACAACGAAAACAACATTACAAATTTGTCCATTTTTCTTAGCGTCCAGAGGATTAGTGATACGCCTGCATATTAATTTCTGACATTAAAGCAAACTGTATGATTCGTCCAAAATATCTGGAAAAATATATATATATATATATCACTACGATCACACAGATTTTTTTTTTTTTTTTTTTTTTTTTTTTTTTTTTTTCGGGGAGATTAATTTTGTTGACTGATTTTGTAGATTTATTTTGTCATTTTAATTTTTTTTTATTTTTACAATTAACCAAATCAACTCGCTTCTATTGACCAAAATAATTTGTTGAAAGAAGAATCATTGCCACTGAATAGTCTGATGAGCTACGTCATAGATATTACTCTCTCTAAACAGCCAATGGCCTTTCGATTCTGGGTTAAAAAAAAAAAAAAAAAAAAAAAAAAACTAATAGGGCTGTATTAACAAAGAAATCGGAACGATTTAACAAAATTTTCTTTGCTCTAATATACATATATATATATATATATATATATTTTTTCGTAAATAAAACAATTATATTATAAAATCAAGATAACCTTTTGTGTCAACCCTCCACATGAAACAATTTTTAACATTTTTATTCAGATACCTTAAGTAACTTACGTATTAAGATTAAGTATACATAAAACAAAATAAAATATTATGTAAAGTAATTCAATAAAAATGGACATTGAACTATAATCAAAATAATTCAGCTCCTATGCATTCCCCTAAAACCCATAAATTACAACTTGCATTGCTTACCTCTCTCTCACTCTTGATCTTCGGTTTCTAACAAATATTATAGTCCGAAGAATTAATGATCGGAGAGACTGCTATTGTGACCGAAAGACATGATAAAAGAGCCGAAGGTGAAACATGGTTCGGCTTGTATAGAGATGCAGAAGATGAGAAATAATTGTGAATGCAGCCGTGTCTGATCAAATGAAAACGACTCGAAGGATTAACGGTGTTTGGGGATTAGAAAACCTGGTGCTTTTCGTAGCGCAATCTAAAGAATGTATTGGATATGGTTAAGTTGTTATTTTCTCTTTTGGTTTGAAATCTGATTTATTTATAATAATTTATTTTTTCTTCGTTTTTTTTTTTTTTTTTTTTTTTTTTTTTTGAGGACTATTGGTCTTAATCTACGGGTAAAACGTTGTCGCCAGTTTTACGACGGCTGGAAATTTATCGAAAATATAACTGAATAATTTCAAAGCAATGTTGCCAGAATTTCATCAAAATTTATTTATTTATTTATTTATCAAAAAGAAAAGAAAATTAATAATAATCAGTATCGAAACGAATAGCGTCGAAAGACTTGAAGAAGCCTTTTTCAAACAGATAATTTTTTATTTTTAATTGTTCGAAGAAAAAGCTTACGAGTTGATTTTATTTTATTTTTATTTTTTATTTTTTTTTATGAACAGAAAAGTCACGCGTAAATATTAAAATTGGTATAAAACTTTGTGAAAAATTAAACTTGCAGGGTAAAATTGACATCATTATAGCGCAAAAGGTATTTATTTATTTATTTATTTTTAAAACAGTTCACTGGTTCGCCACAAAATAAGAAGTGTTGAAACGTAAAACTAGTATTTATCAGACAAACCTGCTTCAAAGTTATCACTGGCTTTTTTCAAAAAATTAGGGACTTTTTTTTTTTTTTTTTTTTCAAGTATGGTAATTCCAGAAATAACAGGTGCTGAGTCGCACTTGAAAGAAAAAAAAATATTACTAAATATAATTGATTTAATAAACTTTTTCGTCTACTATTCGATAACCCTGACAATGCCAACTTACTTTTTTTTTTTTTTTGGCTGTTAATGATTGAGGCTATTCGTGATTGGGCTGTTAGTTTATATATGTATATATGAATAAATAAAAAAATAAATAAAAATAATTAAATTTGCGGTTTTACGCAAATGTGAATATTAGTAAAAACAGTAAAATATTAAATATATTTAATTTAAAGAAAAAAAAATTCTTCTATTTGTCACTGTTCATATAATGCATAAAATTGGATTTTGAATATGAAATACTAGTTCGAGTTACAATTATATTTTCTGTAAATTTATATTAAAAAAAAAAAAAATCTGGAGTGACTCCACTCGACTTTCCGAACATTGAGTAATTAACAGTTTTGTAGATAAAGTAAAGAAAGAGTAGTTGTTAAACAAACAAAAGAGAGAAAACCATAATAGAGTGTTTGAGTATTTTTCTCCATCTATTACACGTTGTTTTATTTAACGCTACTGAACTTTGAGCCCATAGATCATAATGATAAAGAAATTTTTGTTGTGTCCCTGTAAAAACCTATAAATGCTAGATTCACCAAAATGCTTATAGTTAGTGCAACAGTGATTTATAATACTCATATAAATTTTCAGCTGAATTCAATAAGGCGTTTAGATGCTATCGTACTTTTTAAAATTTAGTCCCATAGGCCATAATGATAAAGAATTTTTCTTTGTGTCCCTGTAAAAAAAATGTAAGTGCTAGATTTACCAAAATCTATATACAGTTAGTTCAACTGTGATCTATAACATGTGTACAAATTTTTTGCTCAGATTAATAAGGCGTTTAGACGCTATCACATTTTTAAAAATTTGGCCCCATAGGCATAATGATAAAGAATTTTTCTTTGTGTCCCTGTAAAAAAACTATAAGTGCTAGATTCTCCAAAATCTACACAGATTGAGTATTTGTGATCTATAATATGTGTATAAAATTTTTGCTCAATTGAATAAGGCGTTTAGATGCTATCGCACTTTTAAGATTTTGCTCCCATAGGCCATAATGATAAGGAATTTTTCTTTGTGTCCCTGTAAAAAAACTATAAGTGCTAGATTCACCAAAATCTATAGGGTTCGTACTATGTTGACTTACAATATGCGTACCAACTTTCAGGTTAATCGAACAAAGCGTTTAGACGCTAGCGTGTTCTCTCACAGACATACACACATACACACATACACACACACATACATACATCATCGTAAAAATAGTGAAAACGGACTCAGGGGACCTCAAAACGTATAGAAACATCAAAATCTTGAATTCGGATTTTTGACATGATTACAATACTTTCCTCACTATAGTGTTCGGAAAGTAAAAAAAAATTAAGTGTTCTTCTTAACTAAAATATACGAAAAAAGTATAAAACTTTCAAGAGTAACGAGCACATTTGATATCATAATAAAACACTACATCTTCAAAATTACACGCTTGCAAATTTCTTTGAAACTTAGCGATTTGCTTCTAAGCGTGTGAAAATTAATATCTTTATTTCAAGTTTTAGAAAAAAAAAAAAAAAAAAAAAAAAAAAAAAACCATCCATTTAAGAAAACTAATTAATGATGATTAATTCAACATATTTTTATTTACATGAAACGAATACATAATATTGTCATGAAGATGGAAAGAACCACACGATGGTTTAATTACACAATTAGATTTATCTAGATTGAAGCACAAGACTGAGAACTTGGCCACAATGTGTGGGACTTGGATTTTGTAAACATAAAGAATGTTCGATAAACATCCAATCTAAATGTAGAGATCTAAAACCAACCGGAATTTAGACAAACAATACATATGTATTTTGAATTTAAATTTCAATCTTTATATAAAATTATCGGATTTTGGATTTGAACTCAGGAGGACAAATTTACAACCCAGTGCTCTGCATTGACCATTGCGCAGCACTAGTGCGACGTAAAACCCAACCAACCCAGTGCTCTGCCAATCAAGCCATGACGGTCATTAGATGTAATTATTTGTGCGTTAACATTTAAAAGAAAAAAAAAAGTTTTTAAAATAATTTAATAACGACCGACATTGAACTATAATGAAAATAATTCATTTTCTACAGTCGGTAACAAAAGTGTCCGAACACTAGCAAAAATTCCTATGTAAAAAAAGTACGCTTAATACTGCTTTGTTAAATAAATCCTTGTCGAATTCTGTTCTTACACTAAGAACAGGATTCTACAAGGATTTATTTAACAAAACCGTATGAAGTGCAATTTTTTTACGTAGGAATTTTTGCTAGCGTTCGGACACTTTTGTTACCGACTGTATGTATTCCACCAAACACCATAAATTACAACAACCTATGTTGCTTAACTCTCTCTCACTCTCACTCTTGATCTTCAGTTTATAATAAATATTATAGTCCAGAGAATTAGTGATCAGAGAGACTGCTATTGTGATCGAAAGACACGATAAAAGAGTCGAAGGTGAAGCACGATTCCGATTATATAGAGATGCAGAAGATGAAAGAAAATTGTGAATGCAGCTCTGTCTGATGAAATGAAAAAGAACTTGAGGATTAACTGTGCTAGATTATTAAACAGTTTTGTGCTTTTATTAATAAATACCAAAGCTTGAATCAAATATGGTTGAATTCTTATTTACTGTTTTGGTTAGAAATCTGCTTTTTTTAAATTCTAGCTAATTTTTTAATTTTTGTACTTTAATTTTATTTACTTTTATTTACACTGAGAAAAAAATATATATTTCCTCCATTTAGAAAGAATAAGTAGTCATTTTCTAAATCACTAAAATAGAAATATAGATTTATGAGATAAGATAAACGAATAACTTGTACAAATGAAAGGATCGAGAAATTCTAGCCTATATTTTTCTAGAAAGTGAAATAATTTTACCAATATTATGAAAATTATGAATCCTTTACCATCACTTGATTTTCTAGAATTAGGTCATAAACCAAGATTATAGTAAAAAAAAAAAAAAAAAAAAAAAAAACCCTTCTAGAGTTTGCATTTATTTGCAGCAATTTTTAAATAAGTTTGACTACGATACTATATTAAAAAAAAAAAAAAAAAAAAAAAAGATCTAGAATATTAAGAATGGTTTTTAGAACTCTTTCGCAAAGGGAATTAGAGTTCATAATTATGATATACTATTTTGTATATCACTAGACTTATACTAGAGACATAATTCAGTTTCTATATGTCAGTCGCAGAATTTTTTTTTTCAGTGTGGGCTGCAATGGTGGCCTAAATAAAAATACATGATTTATGGACTAAGTACAGGTCTCAATGTAAATAATGCGTTCTTTTCGGCAGTAATCCTGTGACGTGTCATAATTCAACGTATAAAACATAAGGCATGTTTAAGGATTAATATCTGCATGAAAATTGCCCCCCAACACCATTTTTGCAAATTCTTATGTAAAACGACCTCCTGAATCCGTATATAATGCCCCTTTTGCCCTATCATCCACCGTTTTTTACAGACGCCCCCTATTTTTATCACTTTTCGGTAATTTTATGGCTATAAATTTAATTTTTTTTTGTGGGGGGGAGGGAGGATTTTAATTGTTAAGTATCTTCTGAGGGGCTACAGTGTTGGAAAATTCTAAAACATGAACATTTGCGGCAAGGGGAAAATTTTTTGGCGGGTGGGGGTGGGGCAGAGGGGAGGGGGGGATTTGCCATTGAAATTATGTATTACCTCTCTTATATTTTTTAAATCTATAATTAATGTTATTTATTAAACATTATATATATATATATATATATATATATATATATATATATATATATATATATATTGTTTTTAAGCGTCAAATTAATTCTTTTTCATTCTCCAAATCAAATTCATGGCCATAAAGTTACCGGACAGTGATAAAAATTGAGGGGGGGGGGTGTTACGAGAAAACGGGGGGTGACTGGGCAAAATGGTAGTCATATTCGGTTTCAGGAGGTCATTTTACATAAGAATCAGCAAGATTGGTATCACAGCTCATTTTTTTTTTCTTTTGGTACAGTGTATTCTAAATGGATCAATAATCTAAATTAAGAAATACAATAATTATAAAGACGTTAAATCATTATATATACCTTCTATTAAGAATCGAAATCCCTTTTTAGCTTGTGAACAGTTTTTATGAAAGAAATAATTCTATTTCAAGATTGGACCTCTCATACTGCTTTAATAATTTCTTTACGAAAATAACAAAAATACTTGGAGAACATAGCTAAAATACTTACATAAAAGGCGACAATAAAACAATAAATAAATAAATAAATAAAATGGGAAATACATTTCTACTTAAGTGTGTTTATTATTTGTAATTAATATATTTTTAATTGTTAGTTTTACATGAAATGTTTCGTACTGTAAATGTATAATTTTTTAGAAATGTATAAGTCAAACTTAAAAAATATATATGTTAGTTAATAATTAACTGACATATATGTTTAATTAATAATTAATAAGTATTCATGGAATATTTAATACACTTAATTCAAAAAATTCAACATGAAAAATTATAATATTACTAAATAGAGTGTAAAAAAGCAAAAATCGGATATATGCCAACCGAACGATAACTGTTACCTACTTTCACATGCATTATACGTACCGTTTGGAAATTATGTGGTCAGAAGACATAAAATTGATCTAACAAATAACACGCCTAATCATTGATGCCAGATGGTCGAAAATTATTTCCCCAAATCAGGGGGTTTTTTTTCGAAAAAATCCCCAGCTTGATTTCTACTAAAAGGGGAAAATAAAATATTTTTCAAAACAAAATATATATATATATGTATCAAGCAGATTTTTCTATGATTTAAACTCAGATTTTTCCCCAAATAAAGGCAATTTTTGAAAAAAATCCCCAAAAAACAATAAAGTTATTGAAAGTCTCTAGTCGTAGGGATAAATCATTACGTTGCCAACATTGACAGAAAGTTGAAGAACTCCCCAGATTTGTCCCCAAAAATGTTAGAATTCCCCCCAAAAATCCCCAGAAACATTTGGTCCCCAAAATTGTCCCCAGAAGCCTTAAAAATCCCCAAAATGGGGACAAAATCCCCAATCTGGCATCACTGCACCTAATAACTTTCATGCAGGGGGAAAAAAACTGATACATATGCAAAAACCTATAAGACATTGTTTGCAAAGCGAATTTTAAAATAAAATAGGTAAAGACGTTTTTTGAAACACCAGTTTCCGAGATCTATGACTGACCTACTTCATGTCATTTTTTCTGAAGTTACCAAGTAGTATATGAGAAAAAATATTTAAAAAGGAGTTTAGTACGCCACAATAAAATAATAATAATAATAATAATATAATAAAAAATCGCTAGAGCTGTTTTTGAGATGTCGACTTACGTTCCTACTTCTGATTTTCCTTAAAACTTAGCAAACCTGTCTGTCGACCGGAAAACAATTACATACAAAATAATATCTAAAAGGGTGTCAATATTTCAAGTGTGGGAAAAAAAAAAAAAAATATATATATATATATATATATGTATATATTCTGCCGTTTTCAAAAGAAAGGACTAACGAAATCTCAAACTGACTTTTTTATACAGGACGCCTATCAACTTTCCCAAACTAACCAATTAATGCATACGAAAAGACACCTAATAGGGTGTTTACATATCAAATTTGAAGAAAATTGTTAGAACTGTTTTTAAGATAAGGACTTGCGGTCCCAGTTTCCAATACCCCACTTCTGGTTTTCTAGTTTTCTTCAAAAATTGGGTAAATCATTAGTACACCAGACCTTTCTTAGTTCTGAAGTTTTGTTGTCCTATCTTTAATAATTTAGGATATGTGATAATCAGAACATTCCCAACACAGATGCATACACACATACAATTGCTAAAAACGACTTTTTGGACTCAGGCGTCCTTAAAACATGTAAATCAAAGGAAAACTATAAAAACATATAAAAATTTTTGACCGAATCCAGTTCTCCCATTTCTTACAGTAGTCGGGTAATAGAAATAATAATATATATTACACCATCAAGAAACAAAAATAGCAGTGTAATTTTTTCTATTTTTTATTAATAGAAAATTCGGTATAAAATTTATATTAGAATCGCAATATCATGTCCTATTGCTCCATAATTGAATATCACTGTATTAAAAAAATAATAATAATCTTAACATGGAGATCCTTACTTTGTGTATAAACGTAACGAATAAGCATTAATGTAGCTAATAAACATAACTAATTGAATTGTGCCTCTTGGTGCTAATTTTTATTTTATTTATTTATTTATTTATTTATTTATTTTTTTAGTTTTAGGTCAATATTTTCAATTATTTTTATGTTTATTTTTTATCTACTTTCAATAGAAGCATCTTTAGACAGATTTCTATCTTCCAGCAAAATTATACAAACGTTCATGTGCACATACATATAAGTGAGTGTAAATCATAAGTGCATATAAATATTATTTAAAACATAATTAAATATAATTAAAAAATAACTGTATTTAAATTTTAAAAAAATATTTATTATTTATTTATTATAATTAAAATATTAAAAAATATCATTTCAATAATTTTATTTACGGTTAACTTCTTGTTAACCGAACGGTTAACAGGAATGCCTGTTTCTTTTACTCAGCTGTTGTTTCTATTCTAACAAGGGTATGCGCGCGGGAAAACAACTTCTACAGGCATAGAAGTTGAATTTCTGTTCTATTTGGTAAGCATTGTATTTTTTTAAACTATTATTTTACTTTCGTTGTTATTAGCTTTTAAAAATATTTTATTATATACAAAAAGTTTCTATTTTATGAAATTTTTTTATTTTAAATTTAATTTACATTTTTTTAATAATTAACGGTTTACATACTAGTAATTTTTCTTTTATTAATAATGATTACTAAACATTCAGTAATCAAGTTTTCAATAAAATTATATTCGAATTGGTCATGCATACATTTAGCAGATTTTAACTGGTTTTAACCAACGTTACACCATCACAGTTATAAGATTCATATGACAAATTTATTTTTAGAAATTTTAATCCTTTTTAGAAAATTTATTTTGATGTTTTATTTTTTATTTTTTATTGTTTCAAGGTGTAAAATCTGGAATGTAACTCTACAGGCATTGAAGTTTAATTTCATTTTTATCTGGTTAACTCTTTATTTTTCTACTTTTGAGTTTTCATTTTTGGGAGAAATTTCTTTCACAGTTCAATTTAATTTAATTTTTTTTCTTTTATCAATAATTGTTTACATACTATTAATTATTTTTTAATTAATTATGATTGAAATAATTAATTATTATGTAGCTTTTACGGTGAAGTTACATTTGAACTACTTTACATTTATTTTATTATACACACTTATAGCAAATTCAACTTTTTTCAATCAACGCTCGACCATCATGGTTATTAGTTATTTATAACAAATTCATTTTTAGAAAATTTTATTATTTTTAAAGAATTCATTTTATTATTATTATTATTATTATAGTTCGCTTGTTTTTTTTTTCTAATTTTAATAAGAATATATAAAAAAATTCTACAGATGTTAATGTTCAGCTGCAGTTTTATGTAGTAATCTCTTAAATTTTTCTACTTTAACGTTTTTATTTTACGAATAAATTCCTTTTAAGGTTTAATTTATTTAATTTTTTTATTGATTAATAATTGTTTCATGGAAATTAATTTTTAATTAATCATAATTTCAGCATGAGAAAATAATAATAATACTAAATTTGATAAAAAAAAAAAAAATCTTGTATTACAACATTAAGAATTTAATTTTTTGCAAAAAAAAAAGTGTAATTTATATTATTTCTTAATAGAAAATTTGGTATAAAATTTATTTTTAGAATCGCAATATCATGTCAAATTACTCAATATTCAAAGAGTTATCATTGTATTTAAAAAAAAAAAAAAAAAAAAAAAAAAAAAGCTTAATATGGAGATTTATTACGTAAACTTTCATTATGTTATTTATAAATATAATCAATAAGAATAATCGACTGAATTGTGTTTGTTAATACAACAAATTATTATATATATATATATATATATATATATATAACAGTTTTAGGTAAATACTTTCAATTATTTTAATGTTTACTTTTTATCTGCTTACAATGGAAACATTTTTACACAAATTTCTGTCTTCTTGCAAAAGGATACATACTTTCATATACACATTCATATGTAGGCGAGTGTAATATATAGAAGATTATGAAACATAAGTGTGTATAAATATTATTTAAAATATCAAAGGCAATTTTCTATGGAGTTAAATTTTTGCCTGCATTTGGAGTGCCTGTTCCTTCAACTTCGACTGTTGTTTCTGTTCTAACAAGGATATACGCACGGAAAAACAACTTCTACAGGCATTGAAGTTCCGTTTGGTTGGTAAACCCTTTCATTTTTTCTACTACTTCTTTATTTTCGAGTATTAGTTTTTAGTAATATTTTATTTCATGTTGTTAGTTTTTATTTTATTAAGAATTTCATTTAGAGTTTCATCCTATTTATTTATTTATTTATTTAATTATTTATTTTTTAATTTACTGTTTATGTACTAGTAATTTTTTTTTTCTTAATTATGAATGAATGAATTAATTATTCTGCAGTCCTTCAGTAAAATTGTATTTGAGTTTCTTTATGGTAATTTTTAAAACGTAAAATTAGGATCGTACGCATATTTAGAAAATTTAATTTTTTACGAAAAACAGTGTAATTTATAATTATGTTATGGATGTTACGTTATGCATATTACGTTATGGATATATGTTATGTTAAGTTATGGATATATGTTATGTTACGTTATGGATAAACGTAACCAA